>CAJNIZ010005780.1:173794-248863 GCA_905231905.1 Symbiodinium pilosum | reverse complement strand
CACACTGTCATCGAAGATTTCGACGGGTACAGTCAAAAATGCGGCCAAAATGGCGGTCCTATGGATCCACATTGGCTTGCCTCCCACAAAAACCAAGAGAAACTCCATGATCTTGTTTAGTTGTAGAATTCGAAGGAAAGCATTAAGTTTGGCGGAAGTTGACTGGTTGAGGTGGGTTTATACGCAATTATCCCCCCCCTCCCCCCTCCCCCCCAAAGGTCTGGTAGTGAAAATATCAACCAACGTAGTTGGTAGGGGGGGGGGCGCCTCCTACTACTACTACTACTACTCCTGCTGTTGCTGCTGCTATTAGTACTACTGCTACTGTTAGTCTGTTAGTCGTATGGTTCTTAGACTCTCATGCAGGTTCAACAGCTTTTTCAATCGGGTGTTGGGGTGTAGTTTTTTGGTGTTCATTGTTCCGAGGTTCTTTTGTGGCGTTGACTGACTGGTCAACAGGTCATGACCTGTTTCGGTTGCTGGTGCCGCACCCAAATCCAGGTACTGATATGTAGGGTTGCACCTACAGAGGAGACTTCCGGGCTATACCATCCCCCAAATCTAACATGGAAGCCAATATAGCCCCCCCCCTGCTGAAAAAAGGCCTTTGCATACATTTTGGGCGTTGCTGCTAGCTAATTAGGCGTACGGAGTCAGTGGCTCCTACAACCCACTTCAAGTCCTCTGTGCCCTCAAAGATCCTCGAGGGCAGCAAGCTCTAAAACCTCCTCACAACCCCTCAACCCATTCCCTACATTCGGATCATGAAGCCCAAAGCTAGAGACTCCGATCCGTCTCCCTCTTCGGAGAACCCCCGAAAAGGCTGCTTTTGCTGCACTTCGCTCGGATGGCTCTGTGGTCACCTGGGGCGATCCCTTGAAGGGTAGCTGGGCTCGTTTGTCTAGGGCTTAAGGCTAGGGATCAGTGTGATGCTTAAGTGGTTTCCGAGTTTGGCCTATTTTCTTTGGCATACCTACACTAATGCTTTCAGGTTGTTCTTTAGTTAATCGCTGCATGATTGTTAATTGCTACGTTGTATGTATGAAGATTAAAACTATGATTTTACTGCTGCCTCAAGAACACGAGGGCCAACACATAGTTCCTTATGCTGATTGAATATGAACCTTACTTTGTTCGCCTAGAAGCCTTCATGTCATGTCTGTCAGCCACACTAGTATCGACGGTAGCTCGCATGGCTATGGTGGTTGCCCATGCTATTCTGTGTGACTTCACCAGCCATACTTGAAGGGTCAGGGGCGCTTTGTAAGTAGCATAATAACCTTCTTTCGCCCATAGAAGAATCCGAGTTATCTAACCTTACTTATTACGTCTATAATAGGAATATAAGAGGACCCTAATATAATCCTCATTATCCATAATAGTGACTATTACTGGGTGGGGGGTCCACCTAAGGTATAGTCTACAGTATTAAGTCTCCTGGACCTTCCAAGTATGTTTTTGGGGTTTTGGGCTTTTTGATAGCGCGTTTTGTTCAAGGTTTTCCTTCCCCCCGAAGTTTCAAGAAAAAGGCTGCCATCCAACACGCATTCAGAGGTTGGCGTGCTCCTAGCTCTAAACGGAGAATCCTAAGCAGTAGCTCGAAACCCCATATAGCGGTTTCTCGAATTTGGGTATGCCAACATAGACCCTAATATATTACTGGGTCTTCCTAAATGGGCCCCCACTTTTTCGAAATCTTGCATCCCCAGCTGAATCTTCAACCCTTGACCCTCGCCCAGGTGGTGACAGTAGCACTGTGCAGCGCCAGCTCCACGACGTGAAGCTGGGTTGCTGTTAAGGAACTTAAATTAAGTTACCATAATGGGTATATATAGTAGTAAATAGAGTTCCCCCAATATAGTAACTTAAATTAAGTTTCTTAAGCCTCTATATTACCCCAGTTTCCATTTCATTTTCCATTTTCTTTTCCATTTGATTCTCCATTATAGGGGGATAATATAGTAACTTAAATTAGGTTCCTTAACATCAACTGTCTGTGTAAGCTCCTCTCCCAAAGCAACCCTCACGGTTCCTGTACCGCAGTTCTTGTAGAAATCCTCCTTTCAAGGCCAGGGTGGACAAGATGTTCGATGCACAGCCCGCCAAAGAGGAGGCACTCAAAACGCATGCTACCAGGATTCATTTTGAATAAGGAATGTGGTAACAGCAGCAAGGAATTCGATCCTTTTCCCTGATTGTCGTACCACACATACCGTTGTAACACTTCCCCGTTCTTGTTATCGTTTTCCATCGCCTCGAGGATCACGTCATCTTTTAGGCAAAGAAGGTTAATGCAGCCTCTACCGTAGGTGTAGTCGTGGAGCGGTTGGAACCTCAGACCACCCGGTCCAAAAGTGTTCGCGAATTGCTCGCTGGGATTTAGACTTTTGCAGGTATGCAGACCTACCCATCCACGTTCCAAAAACAAACATGCACACCTCACGTGCACCCCGCCCCGTACCTACCGCAAAATTGGAAGACTGAACACAAATTCACAAAGAAAGCGGGGCTGAACCCTGGGAGCACGCCTCAAAACAGCAACCTGCCAATAGTGCGTAAATCATTCACGGGAAATTCTGGGGACTGAGATTTCGGTTGTGTTGCTGAGGTCAAGCCTGCGGTTTGCAATTTCTTTGGGGGTGCACAGTGCTTCATTCAGGGCGCATTTCTGCCTAACTTTTTCAACCCAGAGCATCGCTAGCCAAGTACGAAACATGCCCATGCGTTGCAGGCAAGGAGGACAAGTGCCAGGACTGTTAGCTGACTAGGCTCCGCAGAAATCAAAAGGGATTCTCTGAATCCTGAAAAACAAAAAGACATAAAAACCATCAGGTGCCGAATGGAGAGGCGAGGATAGAGGCTGGGCGCCTTCTCTTGTTAGCTCGACTGGCTCTACTGTCCATGAAGCCCATGTCCTTGGCTTTAATGGGTTTGCAGAAGCGCAAAGGGACCAGACTAGACCTGTTGATGGACAGCTGCACTATCTAGAGCCGTTTCGGCCGCAATCCATATTGAAAGCCTGCAGTGGGCCTGCAGTATCATGGACTGAGCTCTCGACCCCAAGCTGGGCGCAAGGCCTCCAAGCCCCTGCATGAGCCGGCATTTAAAACATTCAGACTTGAGGCAAAGTCTCTGATAGTTGTTCCTCTACATGTGAGCTAGAATCCTCGATTGCAGACTTTCTCAACACATCCCCTGATTCTGGGGCCGGCATAAATCTCTCATGTTGCCGAACATCTGGAGCTGTCAGTCTGGAGGTTTGGCACCGAGAGCTTCGCGAGCTCAGGCGGAGGGAGATTGGCTTTGTGCCAAAACTCGAGGCCGGTCGCAGAGAGTCTGGCAACCCGTAGGCGGTGAATCTTAAATCCTCAACCCACAGCTCTGAACCCTCTAGCCTTCAACCCTAAATCCCAGGTCCCACGCTGCTTAAGGGCCCAACCATGTCAAGCCCCATTGTTCTGCAGGAAAAAGGCAAAGCCTCTGCTTCAGAGCCTTGGTCGGGTGCTTGGCGCAGAGTAAGCAATGAGGAGGAGGATGAGGAGTCTGAGGAAGAGGAGGATCAGTAAAAGGAGGATGAACAAGCAGGACGAGTGGTAGAGGTGATCACGCGATGCTGAAACATGGCAATGATACGTATCACTGAGATAATCAAACAGCTGAACAGCGGTGGTAGGAGTGCCACCTACATATCCTTTTTGTGCATGCCGAGGCCTCGGAAGACGTTCACCGCCGTGGAAGTGGCTCCACCGCATGGTTCAGGTGGGAGGGCTGCTAGGACTGTACTTGGAGGCTCATGAAGTATTTATAACTGGGCATGTATCCCCTCCCATAAACAGGGTAACCTATTAGGCCAGTTAGAGGGATCGTAAGTAGGGTTATAAGTCCAGTCTCAGCCCCACGAACCTCCAAGTAGGTTTAAGAAGATAGGTTGGGCCCAGGCAAGTTCTGTCTTACAGCATATATAAGAATTCAAGTTAACAAGTAGTCAGATCATGAAAGCTGCGGCAGCCCAACAACAATGGGAGGGCTTCAAATTGCGTGCACTTGCAGCTGCAAGCACCCGGAATCGAGCTGCAGCAACTTCATTGACAAGCTTGAGTCGGCTGCTTGCATTTGTGTATGCGCAAGCATTCCGATGCAATACTACCCGTCGGAAAAAGTTGCCTATCCTGAGGATGTGCATCCAAACCTCTAGTAGTGTCATGTCGGAGGACTTCACGCAGCCTAAGGCATTCGCTGCGCGCAAAATTCACAAGCACTCTCATCTTCTATCCCGGACTTCACACAGCCCAAGCCGACTCAGAAACATCTTTCCTATCCTCGCAGAGATACCCAAACCCACCGTAGAGAGGCCCCTTCCCCACGGCGAGCTCGCTGGTGGAAGCTGCCCACAGTGGCTCTTATCCTGATTTCAGGGGATGTGTGCGTGCTAAACTGCCTTGTAGTGTTTCAGGTTTGGACTAAAGGTTTTTTTGCTGGGATTCCTTCCGACACGGATCCATGCACTTTGGGCAGCACTTAAGCGAGGACCCAGAGACGTGCCTGCCCAGACATGATGATGGTCATGATGTTGAGTGGCGGAAAAGAATTTGCATAGTGATTCGCAGCCATGGGAACGTCAACAGCAGATGCTGCTGGACGGTTGCGGGGCTTGGATACATGTTGACCCTCAACCTCCAGATTTTCCTGGTTGAAAACATGTTCGCTGGCAAATGTTTCTCGTTTACAAATGCGAAGGACAGATAAATGATGGTAGCACAGACTTGGAGATGAGAACGGAGGTCACTTCCAGATCAGTTCTGACGTAAACCGAAACTTTGAAGTCTCATACCCTAGAGTTTCGGCAGAGCTTCGCATTGTTTCAAGAGGGTTAGAACTGGCGAGGGTAAGGGCGTCGAGTAATCAGCCATTCAACTTTTGCATTGCAGGCAGCAGCCAAGCGCCCAAGCGCTCGAGACAGAGCCCGAGAAATTTTGCGCCTGCTGCGGGCAGTTTGAGATGTGGATCTGCAATCTGAGCGTGATTCATTCGGGGGCTGGATAGTACACCCTGAGGAGGCATAAGGAGGCTATGGGCTTCATGTCTGAAGCAAGCTGAGCTGCAGGACGTGGAGACACAGCTAGACACAGCTTGTTTTGCGTTGCTAGTGTCGGACAGTCTGCAAGGCCTAGCTGCCTGCAATTAGCCGGCAGTGAAGTAGTGATGGTGTTGCACGTGAATGGCATGCACTTTTTGAAATTGCAGTCCAACTCACTTCATAAGTTAAGTGAACCTTGCAACCGTGATAAAGCTGCTCGTGTCCAGTTTTCAAGCCGAAGTTAGCGTTGTTTGGCAATAAAGTCTGCCAAGCCCAATTTGGGAGCCAAAGTCCCCAGTTCAATCTTGACATTCCAAAGTCTGTTCAAGCTATGCCATTGAAACAAGGCAAGGCTCAAAATCCCGTGCCCCAAGACACAACTTGCTTTGGACCACCTAAGCCTAAACCCCGAGCTCAACACTTGCTTGCAAGTGGCAACTTGAAAGTCGCAGCCAAGGCCGAGTTGGAAGCAGTGCCAGTAGACAGCAGCTGCTCTCCCAGGACATGGAGCTTTTGGTTGAGGGCTTGGGCTTCTCGGGGTTACGATTGATTTAGGGTGAAGGGAGGTGAGGGGCTTGGCTTTTGTTCCTTGCAAGCTGATCACGCAAACTTCTTGGGGCTTGCTTGCGGAAGATGACATTCCCCCGTGCAGCGATCGCCCTCAACGATTTGTGAGTCTAGCACGCAGACAGCAGTGGCTAGTGTTAGGTCAAGGGTAATAGAAAAAGCAGTCATGCGCATACAGCCTGTACCATTTGTAGTCATAGCTCCGCATTATATCTCAGATCCTGCAGCTGCAATGAGGGATGCGATTGATTGATTACAATGCCGTTCTGTGGCATGCTATACTATTGTTATGAAATGTTTGTAAGGGATTAACATTCCTAATCTTACAGGCCCTCTATATACATTAGATCAGTACATCATGAGGGCTCCTCCCTTTCAGGTTTTGGAAGTATGCGCCCTGCTTAGATGATGACTCACCTGCCTCACAAGTCCACAGATAGCCTCCAGCAGAAATCTAGTAGAGCCTTTGGGAAATTTCTCAGCATTCTCGTTCTCACGCTGGGCATGGTGCTCATGAGGACCCTTTTTCCCTGGGAGTCCCTGGAAGACATCCAAGGGCCATATGCCCAGAGGAAGCGAGCAGTCATGCAGTTGGTGGGGACACTGGTTCAAAGGAAGAACGTTGTGTTTCCCAGGTATTGTTCAGAGTTGTTATTCGGATCTTTTTTTCGGATCACGACGTTGTAGTGCAGGGAACAAAAAGCAATGATCGATGACGGCGAAGTTTAGTTTTCAAGTCGTCGACAGTCGTTACCTTCAAGCTTGCTTTGATCTCATCGTTCCCTGGCACCAGTGACGTATGGCGCTCGTGATTTGCGCGAAGCAGACTAAAAGGGCTTGCACTTCCCAGGTCTGGCATGACGAGAATGCTGAGGCCGGATTTGTGGAGACAGCCGAGGAGGCCGCGCTCAGTTGTTCGAGTTGCTTTCGTGACGCTTTTTCCGTTCATCTTTTCTTCCCGTGGATCCCCAAAGGCTCTACAGTGCGTAACCTTTGACGGTTTTTGAGAGGGAGGGTTTTGGAGCTTGAATCTCTTGGGTTCCCAAAGCTTATTTGAGAGGGGTGGCAGGCTTTCAAACATAATGATTGAGAGATGGTACTGGGGAAGCTGCTGTGGATGCAGACTTAGCGGATTGAAGGATTGGATGTCTTCGCGAGAAGTCTTGGTTCTCTGGTGGGGTTGTGAAGTGTGAAGGGGCGCCCAGGGGCGCTTGCCAGTTAGTTACCATGTCAGACCTGCAGGCAGAAGTTGCGAATCCAGGATCGACTTCCATTCTGCTTACCTCAGATACGTTAGATGGCCATCGCCCGAAAACCCAATGTGGAAGCTTTTATATAAATCGACCACGGCTGGCTTAACAGACCGTCAGCGAAAGGTGGCGATGGTGTTTGCGAGGAACTTTGGATTTCGCGAAAGAAGCATCGTAAGCTATAGTTCCTTTCCTTACTCAAACGTGCTTCCGCGAAGGCTAGTGATGGGGTGCCCGAAAGATGCGCGAAAGGAACTTTAGATTTCTGCGAAGAGGTTATTCCTTGCGTTTATCTTAATTGTGTGAAGTTCGCGGTAGTCTGCATTGCGGCAACTTTCATCCTTGCCTACACACGCAAAACTCCAATCCCAAAAACGGCCAGATGCCAAGATGCAAGCACTACGCACAGAGATGGAGCTCCAGTCCTTCTTAACGCAGGAGTGTGAGCGACTACCCCTCCTGTCTGGCCGGCCGGGACGGCGGGGCGCTCGACACGTTGGAAATGAACATGTCCAGGCTCGTCTGGAATAACATGTGGCCTTCATGAGACCTCATGTGACCTACTGACTTTTTTCATGAGCTGCTAACCCTCCCAAAAGCCTTGCGGCAAAGTGCTCTACTTGTCAGGATTCCAGGAAGGTGGCAACTTGTTTCAGGTTGGCTTCTTGTTAATCTAGACTGCATGGACATTGCTCAGGACGGTGGAGCGATCCTCCGGAAATGCAGAGGCGTCCGAACCCCTGGCAGAATATGCAGAGGAAGCAGAGTACCTGCGAGTTCAGCCCCATACCCTCAGCTGCCCATATTTCCAAGCTGTGTTTGGATCCGAGACGCCTTGAAACTCCACCGAGAGTCCGAGGCCCCGCTTGCGCTTTGCAGCAACAATGGCCCAGCCGCCCTCCCGGGGTGTGGCCAAGTAGGCCATGCAGGGCTTGCTTTCGAAGAGTGACGTGAGATGAGAATTGGAGACTTTTGGATTGCGGAGCTGTTGCTTCGAATCTTTATTTAGAAAGATCCTCTTTGTTAGTGTTAATGGCAAGTTTGCTTTGAACTGTACATGGCGTCTTCAGTCAAGCTGCAGTTACACCCCAACAAGCCAGTAGGGATTCTGGTGGTCGAGGGCCGAACACGGCCAGAGAATTTGCATTCATTTGTTGGATTGCCACTTCTGATCAGTCTAGCTAGAAATTCTGAGGTGTTTAGGCGGTGTCAAAGCCGTTCCCACAGATTCCGGGCACCCGGTATGATGTAGGACAAGAAGGGTGCTAATAAATTCTTGTTGCTTGGTGTTTGCATGGTGTTCAATCTTCGAGGGGCGAATGCTTTTCATAGGGCGTGGATTCTCAACAAACTGTCAATCCTAGCCATCGACCTTGCTTTTTTTGGGCAGGTGCCGGGAAGTAGATGAGACCGACGCAGTCAGCAAGGAAATTCAAAACAGCATGGTGCTGCCCGCCAAGTGGGGTCCGAAACCTCCGAGTCTGCCACTGTAGGAAGGTTGGGTCTTGACACAAGCAGCTCGGTGAGGAGAAGGATTCCAGCTTGGAGGTAGAGCCTCTGACTTCACAGAGGTCTCCATGCAGGATCTCCTGAACTCAGGGACCCCCAGCTCAGAATCCCTTCATGATTTGCTGTTCTCCAAGCCTCTGCATCTTTGTCATCAAAGGGGGGCCCTTGATTCAGGAGGCCACTTCAAAGCCCTCTGTGAGCCGGATGTTATCAAAAACTGCGTGGCAGACTTTGACCGAACTCCCTTCACCCGTGAGAATTGCTTGCGGGAATTTAGGGTTGGGTTGAAGCTGAGGGTTTGGATAAGGTGCGATTTGTTGATGTTGCTGTGTGATGGATTAAGACGGCCGATGCTACAAATGCCTGTAGCTGCTAGTTTGCCATATCGGCTTGGTTTGTTGATGGATCGGCACCAGGAAGGCAATATTGGGGTCTGCAAAACCGCAAACGTCACAACGCAGAAGAGCTTTTTCTGCTAGGTCCCTGGGCTCACGGAGGGCCGTAGGTCGTCATTGGGAAGCTCATCCCCACCGCTTGATAAGTGGAAACTACCATAGTGCATGCTCTGTTTTCCTGTAGCAACTCACACACGGTACCCGTAGGTGTCATCAAGGACTTCTACAGGGAGCCGGTAGAGATTCCAAGGGATGAGATCCGTGAACTAGAGCCAGAGTGCGCCTGAGGCTTCCCAAAAGGAAGTGCCTCGTCTTGAAGCCTGTTCTTGCACGCCTCGCAGATGCTGGGAGAATATTTTTATGCAGTGACAACAATGCCATCAGAATCTAGCTGTATGTGACGGTCCTATGGCGGATTAGAATCACAGGTGGCGGTGATAAGAATTATAGCTTCGCTGCTGCAAGTGCTATTATTGGCCTAAACTACTTCAGGTATTACATTGTAACAGCCGCATAAGGTTATCGATCTCTCGCTCCATTCCACGTTCATGTGCCTTCAGACAACCTATCTGACATGCTGTTCATGCGCCGATTCCTCAACCAGCACATTCCAGCCAGCACAAGTATTCTCATATGGGAAGGCAGCAAGATGATGCGCTAGTGACGTCATAAGGGCAGTGATTCTTGTGGTTGCCTCGGTTGGTTGACCGTTTCTTGGGGTGATCGGCGATCGCCACTTCCGTGTAGAGCCACGACAGCCTTGGGGTGTGCCAGTGCAGTGTGCCGTTTCTTTGCATCTCGGGCGGCCCACGCTCTGCCAGCTGGGTCCCACCAAGCTTCGGGATCGCAGTAGGGTTGAGGGATTGAGCATGGTTGAGCTTTTGGGAGGGTTTCGGGGGGCGATATGGGGCCACAAAGGCGATTGGAGCCAGCTTTGGGCCTGCGACTTTGCAAACTGCCTTCGGACAAGATTAATGTTGCATATTCTTTTCAAAGGGATTTCTTGTACAGGGGTTCCGTTTGTAATTAGCCATGCTTCCTGTGATTTCCAACTTGGAGGAGAAGCTGGCATCGCACAGAAGCCAATATGATCTTCACCAGATGCTACTAGTATTCTATTGGATCCTTGGAATATGCCTAGCCTGCTGGAGCTCTTCCCTGCAAAGGGGACCCGGGGTTGCGGCTAGAAATGCCACATCTCACCAGCAAGACGTGCCGCAAACACTGCGCATTTTCAAGAGCTGCTGCATCCTGAGCTGGATACATGTCTTGCATAACGCCTTCCTTCAGCCATGCAAAGTCTACACTTTTAGAATTGCCCTGAGCTTTAGTACCAAGATGCGTGCTGTTTCGTAGCAGCTCTTTTGACATATCCTAGGAAGTGGGAGGGAGCAACGAATTTCCGGAAGCTGTCGCTGGATAGCGGTCTTGCAGATGGAAAGTGTCCTGTGAGAGCTTATTGTGAAGGGTCCTTTTGCATCTATGCGATTGACCTACCAAGTACTCGTTCAATGCCATTTCTCAGAATCTGTCAGTTGACAGCTGCCGGTGTGGTGAGGGCCCTCCTGCATAACCTTGTGCACCTGCATGCCTCTGCTGCAAAATGCGGTGTGCGCGGGATGGAGACGACACCTGCTGTAGGCCTCTGTTTTCTGATCATTACGGGCTTGATATTGCTGAAGCAAATGGCAAAGATGTGTCCTTGAAGGAACAGGGATATCAGACATGAGCTGCTAATTTCTGCCCGAATCCAGGGGCTGTCAAAGGCCAGTTCCATTGTAACAGGTTCTTCGAAGCCTGTTGTAGCTGCCAGGAAGAAGGTTCCCAACAGTTCCTTGAATTGCGCATCAGGAGCCCAAGGATGCGTGGTCATAATCCTTGAAGTGTTGGGTATCCTGACCCTAGTGCATGGCACATCTTAGGGGCATGGTTGTGGGTGTCAAAGCTGTTTGAACATGACCATGTCGATGCCGCACAAATCATTGATGCCGCATTCTCAGGCTGCAAACCCCAAAAAGCTGCAGGACCATCGTACCGGTGTCTGTGGGGTAAATGTGACGTAAGCAATCTCCTTGCTTCAAATCCTCGAGCCCACAGCTTTCCATGGCAAAATGTCACCACTGCTGCAGGCATCTCTGGAACACTGACGTTTAGCTGTGACAGCTGTAGGTTCTGCTGTGCTTTCTGCAGCCACTTGGGGCTCTGAGCTTCAAAGTGGGGCCCATACATGGAGGCCTCAAGAGGTCCAACAGGGTTACCCTTCAATCTATGCGCTCCAAAGGGGTATCTGTCCGATGCGTCGCATCTACACTTCCAGACCTAGCATGATAAACTTCGGAAGCTAAGCTTCGGACATCATTCCACTGGAAATAGCAACGCGGATGCAAAATATCACGTCGCCGGCGGGGGGGTCGGATTCCAGTCGCACAGTCGTCTGCATAGCTAGTCACGCAATGATGTCAGGAAACGTCTCCCTGCCTCACTCTTTGCAGTGCTGGAATAGATTTATAGACTTCAAATTCACAATCTCCGTGCACGAGCCACACCTCCTTCAATCTTTACTGGAGAAGCCATGGCGCCAGAGGCTTGCAGCTTACTCTGAAGCCTCCCTATACCTGTTAGCTAGTTGAAGTACCTAGATCATAGGCTAGTCATCAAAAGCTGGGCAGTCTTCCCCGGATCGGGGAACGCAGTGCTTTGCGTTGAAGAGGGGCTTGGCAGTTGGAGGCAAGTGTTCGAAGCATACGAAGTGTGCTTGACTCCGAAACCTACGCTCGACAAACTCATCCGGGGCTCGCAGTTGACGTGGTTCCGGCACTCTCTGGTGCTGCGACGCTCCTCTAGAGATTCTTAGGCGTCGTATCTGGCCTAACGTTTATATCGACTGCCCTGCCTTGGATGTGTGGCCTCTCTGGCTTCAATATCCTTTAATAAGACTTGCTCTGATGTGGTGAAGAAGTAGGGACGTGAAGCTGACCCTCTTGTGAGGCATCTAGATTTTGCCAAGATTCAGAAACACCATAACGACTTAAAAGCATGAGGAAGCTCCAAATGGGACAACTGATTCAGAATCTCCTGCGGAAAAACAAGCTGAGGAGAGCATCCACGTGAATTCAGTGTGGCTAGACCCCAGTACTCCTACCTGTGATTTTACACAGATATGCGAAAGCAGTGTCGGCTCGTCGACTTCTTCTTGCACGCATCTCGCGAATCGCACGGGGTGAGTAGTAGTGGCTGAGCCGCCGAAGGGTTTGAGGTGGATTTGATAGTGACTTTTTACAGACTCACGGAATTCGAACAGACCACAACCCAAGCAAGCCCTTGCAAACATAACAAACGGGCAAAAGCCCCAAAGTCAAGATCCGCCTAAGGTGAAGCCCCATCCATTCCGGATCTTCGTGTCGGGGCTGTCAAAGACGCACGCCGCAAGCTTACTAAGACCCTTGGGTGGAGAGTAGCAGAAGCATTAGAGTTTAGTGTTTCGGGTATTATACAATCCCAACACATACCCCAAGATCATATGGCAGCTTCCATTTTCTTTTCCATCATTCTTCGCCCTGTATAACCCCTGCAAATTCGAAGCAAGCACAGCTGGTGCGCTGACGGAGCTGCGTGCAACAGTCAGACAACAGGCCCAAGTACGTAGAGTTTGTTGCTGGAGCAAACCTTCCCTTGCATGTAATTCCTGAGTAGTTCGGGTGGAGCTTGCAGGCTTGACTACGAGAATCTGTAGGCTGTTACTGGACACTTCACGGCAGGTCTCGGGCCGGTCCCCGTAATTCACGCAACCTATTTACTTCTGTAGCTTCCAAGGTTTCAGCGCGTCTACAGAAGTACAAACAGTATCATGACCGTCACCAATATCATCACCACGACCATCATCAGCGCCACTAGTCATTGCGGACATTTGGCCTGTTCGCTGTTCAGCAGCACTTTGAATCAGATGTTGTTTCATCCTTATCATGTGAGTATGTGCGTACAATGTTTCCACGGCACGGTACCGCTCTGTCATTCTGGGCAAGGTTCAGCGCTACAATGGCAGCGGAATTGTGGAAGAGGCTTTGGCCATGCGGGTTTCAAGGTAGATGTGGATCTGTAGGTTGTAGCGTTCTTCAGATTCAAAGGAAGCTTTCACATAGTCTAGTTGGTTTCAGAGATGAGCAGCCTTTCTCTATTTCTCTATCGTCATGTCTTGCAGTTGAATGGCCTCTTCACTTGCGATTCAAGCTTGTGCGTACGTTTGGTCGGCTTCTCCATGTCGCTGTATGTGTTGCTCTATTTGATCCATCTCGTCAAACGAAGTGATGCTAATGTGGCCCGTTCCACACTGCTATCGTTCCAAATTTGATGACGAGCATTATCGCTGCTGGCTGCACGCTTTTAATCTTGGCTGCTTGTACATTAAATCACCACTCCATCTCGGCTGGCAAGTTCATGGGGCCGCTCACTCAGCCCATGGGTGCTTTAAGAGCATACTTGGATTAGGGCCAAATGCCTTTGCCGTGCAGATAGCACCTACGCCAGGACAATCTTGGCTACTTCTTCTACGACCGAGGGTGCAAGGTCGAAGATGTGACTCGTCCGATGGGGTGCTTCTCGTATCAGAAGTCTCAGCACTTAAGCCCGGGCCGTGGATCGTTTATAGAGTACTTGGAGTTGTCGGGTGCAGGACTATGAGTTATGAGCACCCTTCTTCGATTTCCTCGTTCAAGGTGAGGCTGATGGTGGATCCCAGCACGAGTTGCAAGCTCAGAATCGCAGCATCGACATGCCAATATGGAGTGAGGTCATATGCACCTGGAGAGCAGATACTAAAATGTGCTTGGCGTAAAAGAGGCTCTCAGCTGCTGGCAGGAGACTCAGTGATCAACGTTTGATTTTGCACTGCCAAGGCAAGTGCAGAGGGTTCGGTTTCGTGGACTTCAAGGACGAGGCTGCGATGGCATGGGGGTTGGGAACTGACAAGAAAATTTGGCAAAGCGAGCTCTCGTCAGATCTTGAGCCTGTTTTTCCGTGCCATCACTATTACAGATTACTGTTCATGCTGGGGTCTGGGATGTTTGGCTTCGCAAGAGCTGGGTTGAGGGTGGATGTCAAGCAGCAACTATGGCTATGCCAGAGTTTGCTGGCTTTGCCTTTTGCCCCATGCTGATGTCTTCTCAACAGCACTCGTTCCATTCTCTCGGCCAGCCTGCAAGCATCTCCATACCTCTGGTACAGTGGTGCCAAGGCTTTGGCCGATACCAGGGTTTCTCGCAGAGAGCATAGCGGCATATCGCAAAGCAGATTCGCCCTCCCGTCACCGTGAATCATGTACTTGTTCGCAGTACCTGGACTGAGTTGTATGCAATTTGTGAACTCAAAGTGGCTTGTCCTCAGTGCCTTGCATGTCAGCCTTGCAAGTACGGATATGTGCGGTCTCCAAACGTTCCTTGCATTTCCGCGNNCCCCCCCCCCCCCCCCCGGCAGTTGCTTTCACTTTTCCACTTACTCTTGGGAGTTTCAGTGATGCTTCGACTTGTGCGTGGCAGGAGTCATTCAACAAGGCGCTTGCGCTCGCTGGCACGCAGGAGAGCCAACCACCTGTCAGCCTAATGCCTCACAATCCAAGTTTTTTTTTTCTCGGAAATCAAGTAGCAAAGGCAAGAGTAGTAGCATGGACAGATAGGCAAGCCAAGGTTCTTCTTGTTCCGCATCTTCCCCGTTTTGGGAACACGTTTTTCAGACTGTTTCTTTCCAGATGACTACTGTACCTTACATCTCGATCGCGTACGCAATGTATACATACATATACATATACACACATTTGCACACACACATACATATCTATACGGACATGCACGCATACCTGGCATATCCTGAATCGCAGAAGTCCCTGAGCCCCAAACCCTATCCCACGTGTGGTTGCTGTTGAGTCAAGCCTTCTCCGCAGCAGGATCCCGAGAACGTCAAGCTTGACGCAGCGTCGCATGGTCAGCTCAAGGTTGAGGTGAACACTGCATGGCAAAGTAACATGGCACCCCACAAGGTCGTGGTTTTCTCGGGTTCCATGCCTGGCGGTGGTGTATGGTCAATACTCCTTCATGGCTGCATGGATTCAATAGGAACATTGCAGGGATGGTAGGATGTTTTCCGCTATTTTCGATTGGGGACGAGAGTGTTCCGCCAAGCAGTCCAGCTTGCAGTAAGTCTTTCCTTCCCTGAACCCTAAACCTTGTGTCTCTCGGAGGCACGGCTCTGAAAAAGAAAACGGAACCTGTATAGTGGGTTATATAGGGAATATATAGGGATCCATTCCTTCATTCCTAGCTAACCAAAGGTAAGGAAAATGGCGCAGCGTGCCTAAGTTGGGGTTTCTGAAAATTAGGGGTACCTTGTTGCAGTCCCTATAATAAGGAGTATAATATTTTGGGATCTGTATTGGGGTCCGCGTAATTTGGGACACTACCAAGTCACCAAGTCCTGAGTGTGGAACTTTGCAAGGAAGTCTCTAGTTTCCATTTCCTTTTCCATTTTTCTTTCGGAGTTGAGGCTCCATTATTGGGCCCTATAATGTCCCAGTATATGCCCCTGATATAATATAGTTAGTCCATTTCTTGTCCAGTGTCTCGTTTATCCTACAACTTTCCCTAATACCCTAGGGATCCTCGTAATATTTCCCCAAGCCCTGCCGCGGAGCAGGCAGCGAAACCCGCGCAGCCAGTGGCGCGCGACAAGCACCAGGAAAAGCGAAAAACTGCGGTTGACTTACTGGTGCTTCAGGGGGGAGTGGGGCAGTGAAACAGGGACTACTGTAGGGGTAAATATGGGAATGATACGAGGATTGTTCTGCGGATCTTACTGTTGTTGAAGATTCACGGTGAGGACAGGACTGAAGTCCTGGGTCTTCACGATTTGGCCTTCAGGGTAGCTTAGCAAAGCGTACCACTTGAAAGCAGGGCAAAGAATTGCGGAGGCTTCAGAAGTCTGGCAAGCACATTCTTCGCCGAGAGTTTGTAGCACAGACTTGGGGATGCTAGTCTTTGACATGCCCGCAACAACGTGGAGCAAAGTTGACTACAACAGCTGCTTCTCCGTCCAGAGCGCCCCAAGTACGTTGTGGAATCTTTTGGGGCCCAAGGATTCCAGTTTGGTAGCTAATTCTGCCAATGTTTATAGAGAAGGTAGACGATTGCACTTTCGTCTTTTAACAGCTTCGTTCACATCCAGCAGACAGAATACAGGAGGCTCACGAGCATGGCTTTTGCTATATCCATTTTGAGCTTGAGCAAGGTCGTAAGCCCGTGTCTACCTCGGAGTATGCAGTGTGGGCTTCGATTCAAAATCGATTAGGCTGAGAGCCCAGACTTAAACACAGATCGTCTCTTGCTTCCGCCGCCTCGTTGAGTAGGTATCCAGCTAAAGCCAGCACCAAGCCTGTCACCCCAAGCCCAAGTCACCAACACGGACCTACAGTACTTGAACGGTTAAATTGTCCATGTAAGAACAGCATTGCTAGTAACATGTGTCATGTAAGCCATGATCGTCAACAGCTGCACTGGTGATATTTGCAATGTTTGTGGTGGTACTTACAGTACCAGCTTAATGGCTGTGGTCCTCAACATCTCCCAGCCCCTGACCTGCCCACAGGAGTTGGCCAAGGCTCGCGCCCGGCGCCCAGGAATGATCGAAGGGTTTCATGGCTCCCCGCTGCCAGTCCTTGCTGCAATCCCCAAGCGAGCTCTGAGATACTTGTTGACGCGCATTGTTTAGGGTTCTATTGCGGTCAGATTTGAAGGCCTTCGGAGGTTCCAGGCAAGCAAGCATTGCTGTTGCCTGCGGCCTGACCCTTACCTTCTCATATTCCCCACGCAGCCTAAACCCAAGCCTGGAAGCCCGGACGACAACTCTAATTCAGGACCAAACTGAAGATATGGAGCGTGCACTGCGGTGGCGCGAGGCGGCAACTGCTCCATGTTTGAAGCTCGTGGTGGAGTCTTAGAGCACGTGCCTCGAATAATGGGCAAGCCACATTTTAGGCCTAAGCTTGTAAGTCGTGATCCCATGAATTTATTCAGCTGCGCAGGCCAATGTGAGGGAGCTGGAAGCGGAGTTGCACCGTGGCCTAAGTCCTTGGGAGAAGTGACGGACATTTTAGGCATTGCAAGGTCGGGAGGGCAGAGAAATACTTACCATCGTAGCACTAGCATGTTGGTATTGACCACGCCAATGGTGTTGCACGCAGTTTCGGGGCCGTTTTTGATGAAGGGATCTCTTTGGAAGGGGAGCTGCTAGGAGAACTTTACCCTCTGAATGGGCACTTGGGCTTTGGCTTCCAATTTTGATACCGAGCACGTAGGTACCAAACCTAGCTTCCATTTTGCTTTCCATTTTCTTTTCAATGTGATTCTGGGTTCTTGACATCTTTAGACCCAAGCACTTGCTTGCCCAAAGCCTTGCACTCAGATGTGGCCCCAGGCACAAGCATCGTGAGCGGCAGAAGCTCATGGACAGGGCCTCAGGTGTTTGGAAGGTGTGGCAAGATGATGGCAAGACCGGTGTACAGCACGCTTGTTCTTATTCGTAGCTTTGGCAGCAGCAGCAGGAGGAAAGAAAGCAAGGATGGTCGGGCATCCATATGAACACGCGTAGTAACTGGTAACAGTAACGCTGCGGGGACTGTCAGCTTGGGTTTCAATCTTGAAGTTGCCTCGAAATTTTCCAATCGCCTTCTGGGTTCCAAGTTCCAAGTTCCGGATATCGTAGAAGCCTCTATGCTGACTGACTAGCATCGAAGGTAGGCAAGCCAACAAGCCCAACCTCAGACTCTCAATTCCTATATGATTTTCGGAGCCAACAGCTTGAGTTTTGCTAAGCTCCTTGTCCAGAAAAGGCCCGTAACCTGCTACATGCTTAACCTGAGACGCCTTCAACTCAGAAATCATTGTCTCAGCTGGAGGCGTCAGAATTCCATCCCCTAACTCTAGTAACACAACACGTTACTTATTTATAGTAGTACTAGTATTTATTTATATGATTGCGGCAAGTAAATCTCCACCCACATAGCCCAGAGGATGCGCGGCGCAGCGTTGAGGAGAAGCTGGCAGAAGAGCGGCAGAGGCCCAGACCACAAGCTCCTTTTTTGGAAGTAGGTTCAGAAAATCACCTGGCAAGTATCTACTGAGCTGAAACTGATTGGGGCGGGGTTCTTCAAGGGTTCAGATTTCCAGGGTCCTAGCTGCTTTGAGGACCTCGAAATTGGACATGGTGGTTTTTATAGCTAACTGAGAGCTCTGCTAGCCAAGCGAGGGGTTCAGCTGTGAAGGTAGATTTGAGCCTGACATGTCATATGAGCATAAATGTAAACTCCTTAAGGGGATTATATAAAGGATCATATTGGAGAGTATGATGGTGGTTACTAAGCGGGATACTAGGAGTTTAGACTATGACTCCTATGCTCTTGAAGTGCGCAGGCTAGGAGATGATATGGCTGTTTCTGACTGCAGGGACCCAGCTATCAGGGGGCTCATCATTGAGAGAAACACTGTTCGAGGCATGTCGGTCGTGGTCCCCTGTAATTAGTACAGTTAGCACTAAACTCTATCCTTGTCATTGTGGAAAGTGCGTACCAGGTGCTTGATGGAGAACGAGGGAAGGGATTGCTACAGTAGTTTATATACGTTCGTACGTAGTATATCATCCCCAGCAACAAGCCCACGATGCTGGCCTTGCAAGTTGATGCTCATTATTTGGGCTTCTTCCGGGGCTGGGTGACGCTCATGATGCTGGCCTTAGTGGTGGGCCGCAGGTAAACGTTGCCCAGCTAATGCCCCTGATGCTGGCCCTGTTTGCTGCCCTCACAAAACATGGCTGATTCTGATTATGTTTGCCTGGTTTGATGCCCTAAACGTTTCCCTGCCAATGCTCATTATGCCGGCCTGTTGGTGCCCTCAAAAATCTCAGAAATATGTTGCGTGGCTGGTGCTCATGATGCCGGCGGCCGTAGGCAAACGTTGCCCGGCTGAGGCCCATGACACCTCATTATGCTAGACCTAACTTGGGGGGGTCCTCGAAAACTTTGCCCGGCTGACGCTCATGATGCCGACCTTGCCCAGTACCCTCAAAAACGTTATCCGGCTGCTGCTCATGATGCGGAGATTCTCTCGTGCCTGCGAAAAAAAAGCGTACTTTGTTTGGTGGCACCACTTTGCACGGCTGATGCTGGCCTTGTGCTGTGCCATCCCCATGCAGAGTTGTGCCTTGGTGCGCTTGCTCAAGGACCACGAGAAAAGTGTGCGCTGAAGGTAGGTAGCCTTGGCAAGCGGTGAACCATTATGGCGTTCCAAGCCGTGTCTGCAATCAAGGCATCTTCACACCCGACTCCTCAGCTCCGAACTTTCATCCCTGAACTCAACATCCTCATCACAGCACATTAGTCGAGAGAAGCCGTCTACCGTTTGGGGCGTCTATACTACTGTACCTCGTTCTCCCTTTCCTTTTCATCCGAACATGCTTACTTGCTCGCGAAGATGACCAGCTGTGAGCAATCAAGCCGATCAAGCAGATGACTGCAGCTATTTGCGTTGAACTGCCAGGCAAGATGACCTGCGCGTGGCGGAGGTGCCCCGGCTCAGGGTTTCCAGACCAGGGATGCTGATTTGATTCGTAATTAGTACTAAAGGCTTGGCTTAGGCTCTTCTCAATCCAGAAAATGGTGGCAGTCCCCAATTTAGCGAAGTTTTCTTTTTTTCAGCAGCATTTCAGTACCCCATTTTCAGTCTAGGGAGCGATTAATTGAAGAAGCTGTTTTGTTCATCGAATCTTCGAGGCAGGTTTTTTGATGGGGGCAGGTTGAAAGCTATTGGTCTACAGGCCTCAATTGAACCCATTGGGGTAATATTAGGGTTATATTGGGTTTTATATTGGGATAATGGAAAAGCAAGTGGAAACTACTATTTAGGATTTAGGGTGTAGGGTTTAACGGTTTTGGGGGATCGGTTATATCATGGCCGTTAAGCTTTTTTTAGAGTCAATGACGTTGCCAGAAAGGCCACAAGGCTATTGGTTTTAAAGGCTAGGCCTTGAACTATGAAGGCCAGGATCTATTGCTACCTCTTTTTTATGAAGCTAAACTAAACTACTCCCCACCCTTCTCTTTCCTTTGGTAATTAAAATAGGGGCCAAAGGATCCGCTTTCCGGTGTAGATTTTGTGTTGGGCGTTTTCGATTACGGAGATAATCGTTTTGTAGGGAGGGCACTTTAATCTGGGCAATTTAAAGCGACCTCATCCGACCTCACCCTAAATGGTGGTATATATAGGGAATAGTACAAAGATGGCCTTAAATTGGGAATTGAAATTATTGAAATCTACACTGTTTAATCAGCATCCACCATCATGCCCACAAGCTCCATGTTAAGAGATTGTAAACTTGACTGAGTGCCTTAAATCCCCAAACCTAGCCCAACCTCTCAATGCTCTTCACGCCTACAAGCCTCCTATCCCCTGAGCTCCCAGCTTGCCCCAAAACACTCAGAGAAGCATAAAAGACAGGCATTTCCTCCATCATAGACTTTTAGACTATAAGCCCCAAACCTCATTGTAAACTCTAAGCCCTGAACCCGAATCCCTCAAACGCAAGCTCTAACCCTACACCCCAAACACTAAGCCCTAAACACTAAGTCCTAAACCCTAGCCCTAAGCCCTAAAGCCTGAATCCTAAATAGTAGTTTTAATTTTCCATTATCCCAACATAACCCCAACATACACCCTGTAATCCCAATTTTTGCAGTATTACGAAAGCTTCCACAAGCTTTCGTCTGAGTCCAGCTTTGCTGATCTGTACTAAGGGGGTGTGGGGGTTAGGAAAGGCCAAAAGTGGTCAAATTTGGCCGTGTTTCGCGTGCCAGACCCCACGGCAGGAGGGTTTGCGGGGGGTGTCCTGGTGGGCCTCGAAAATAGGCATGGCAAGGGGTCTGTCTCGATGCGGTTTCAGGGTGCCGTTTCGGGTGCCGTGGAGGCCGTTTGGGACGCGAGATGGCAGGTTTTTGGGCACGTTGGAAGCCGTTTTTGGGCACGCGGAGGCCATTTGCGCTCCGCCGCTTCATGAAAAAATGCACGTGCTAGTATGCAAGCTGTTGTCCCCCCCCGCGGGCGCAAGTCCCAATATAACCCCAACATTACCGTAATATAGCCCCAATGGGTTCCCTACTTCCAGGAGAAGCTGGCAGCCGTGGAGGAGGCTTTGAGGGCAGCTCTCACCTCCGAGCAGGCCGGGGGTTTAGGGGTTTAGGGGTTAGGGTTTAGGGTTGGGAGTTTTTTTTTTTTTCTCGTTGCTTGGGGCAGGGAAGGCTTAGGGAGGGGGGTGTTAGGGTCTTAGGGGTTAGGGTGTGGGGTTCAGGGTATAGGTTTTAGGGGATGAGGGTTTGGGTTCAGGGTAGAGGGGTTTGTGTTTTTGTTCTAGTTGCAGGGTGTAGGATTTTGAATTCTTACTACTCGTAGATATAGAGCCTTCTGTATCCTACAGGGCTTCATCCTCAGGGGGCTAAACCCTAAACCTTAAACCCTTAAAAACAAACAAAACACTAAACCCTAAACACTTCAAAAACCCTAAGCCCTAAACCCTAAACCCTTAAAACACAATTAAACACCAAACCGTACACACTTTTTGAACAAGCTAAGCCCTAAGCCCTAAACCTGTGCAGGACCGCACGCGAGCCTTGGAAGCTATCGCCCACACCGTGGATGAGGAGCACCGCAGGCCTCCAGAAGCTGTTGGGCTCTTAGGGGCTGAGGTCTTAGGGTATAATCCAATCCGTATAATCCCTTTATAAGGGCCTTGTAATCACTATAACCTTATATAAGGGCCATATAATCCCTATATAATCCCTATATAATCCCTATATAACCCCTATATAATCCCCATAATCCAACACTTTTAGAGGTTTGGGGTTTAGGCTTACAGGGGATGAGGATTTACTATAGGGCTCAAGCTTTAGCTGTATAGGGTTTACTGGCGTATGAAGGAATGGACCCTTATTGTAGCCCCTATATTACCCATTATAGTAGTTTCCATTTTCTTTTCCATTCCTTCATTCCCAGCTGCCCCAAAGCCAGTTTAGGGCTTTGGGTTGCAAGAATTTTGGATCTTGAATTGGAGGCTATAATATATATATATATATTACAATATATTGTAAAATACTATAGAATCTTATAACATATAATCTACTAGAATACACTTTAATCTACTACAACATACGATAATATACTATAATATAGAACAATATACTATAACCTGCTATTATATACCACAAAGGTTTTAGCTTTAAGGGATTGGTCAAGTCAAGTTGCTCGACTCTGCCTGTGGTTTCTTCTCGTACTGCCAAACATTACTTTGAGTGATTCCTATATGTCCCTGTATGACTTACATATAACCACTATATATCCCTAGATATTGCTTTATACCCATATATACTCCCCCCCCATATGGCCGTTCGTCTGAGAAGCGCTTATTTCGAACCTCTGAGGCTACCATGGGTACAGCAACCTGCTATAGTACCTCCCCAAAGCTTGAGCCGCGTGGCGAGAACCGTTTCAGCAATAGTCTAAACTCCTTAAAGGGGTTTTATAGGGGAGTATTATAGGGGTTACTACTTAAGGGGTATACTGGAGTTTAGACTATAGCTAATTTGGCGCCAAGGCTCCACGAGTAAAGCGATTGAATGAACATGTCATGCACCGTGCGGAGAAGAGGTAGCAAGCAGGGTTCTGGGAATGACTGGGTTGCTGTTAGTGAGTTTAAATCAAGTTATCATAACATGGGTATATAGGAAATAATAGCGTAGTAATTTCATTCAAGTTCCTTAACAGCAACCCAGATAAGGGTTGACAGATTGGGGGGGACGCCTCAACATTTGGAGGATTACAAAGCTCTATGAGACTTCTCATGCCCTCCTGAAGCTCACAGTTGGAGACAAGCCTGCGCTTGTATCAGGTGAGTAAGATTCTGGAGTCTGCCTGCCTTGATGCTTTGATCGTGGTAGGAGGCTCCAGGCATAACCTTCGAACTCTGGTTTGGAAGTGCAAAGTGGGAACATATCGCGGCGCAAGGTGGTTATAGGTGTGCAGCTTCGCCGTATTAGTATTTGCTTGGATGAGGGTCTGACAGAGGCGTGATATCTTACACTCTCACCAGCCGATGTCTGCATAGCGCTAGCAACCTAGAAAACAACACGCTCTACCTTTAAATCCCACTGGCAAACCATACATTATGCAACCTGCATCGTACCATGCTGCCACATCCAAACAAAGGCTGGACCAGCCCGTGCTCATGCCGTTGTTGTAGATCACTTTCTCAAAGCTGGCAACAGGGCTTTGTGAGTCTGGACACCAAAGCCAGAAATACATGAGCTCTAAAGCCCCAACTTGAGATTTCAAGATGTCTAAGACTCAACGCCGCAGGCCGGATCCGACCAGCCCAGAAGAAGCAGGCCAGCTGGCGGGAGCAATGAGCTCCCCTGTAAGCCCTGAACCTCCGAGGCTCCATGTCAGCCTCTGGCCTGAATCTGGCTTAGGCAAACCATTTGTACCCTCCCCATCCTGAAATCTGGATCCCTTAACCCCCCCAATATATTATCTTATGGGGAGTGTCTAACATACGGGAGGGGAGTAGATCATCCAAAACACAGTTACAAAACCTTGTTGTCCTTGCGCTGTGGGGTTTGGAGTTCAGGTGTGCTCATATGCTTCAGAAATCATGGCCCCATGCAATTCTTCAAGCGCAAAGTCCACCCAAGATACTTGAAAGAAACCTGATGCAATCCCAAAGGAAGGCCCCCAGAGCTTTGAGTTACGCAACCCTGTAATCCTTACAGCATTTCCTTTTAGTATTCTTTTAGCTCGCTACATGCATCTCGCTCGCTCTGTCAGCATGGTACATACACAGACATGAATATGTTTTTCTATATGTATGCAGGTATATTTTCCATCTGCAAATGCGCAAACACATATCCACACACACACACACACATGCCTTACGCCCCTTGAAGGAATGAGGACCACACTGTACTCAAACAGGAACATTCATCTTGGGAGGCGAAGCGGTGGAGGAGGGCACCGAGGAAGTGGAGGAGGGTCCAGGTGCGATAGGGTTTAGGGATGGGGGTCTGGATGAGGTTCTTGTGGGGCAGGGATGAGGCATGAGGGCTTGCATGTAGGGGTTAGAAGTTCATAGTTTCGGGACAAGTTTGTCCATGCTGAATGTAGGAGCATGGAATGATGTGAAAAGGCAGGAGAAGCGTGCACATCCAGACTTGCAGCTCTTAGCGTAACACTGCCCATGGTATCAAGGTTCAGCAAAGTGGCCATGATTTTGGCGCACACGTTCAAAATGTCATTTGTAGATGTGAGCCAATTGAGTGGAGACTCTGACGTTGTTGCTTTTTTCTGGTGAAGCTTGTGCATTCCATTTTTGCGCCCGCTTCTTTGGACTTTTTTGGCATGTCGCAAAGGTGGCCCTCCTAGAACCCTTCCAGTGTGTGCACATGTCGTAGGCAAGTCACACGCTGATCGTGAATGCGTTGCTACCTGTACTCTACTCTACTCTCCAGTGGCAGGGAACATATGACAGAGTTCAGCCATTTCTCTGCTACGGCAGAGGACTCTTCAGGTTCATTGCAGTCAAGCCGTCATGCCGCTAACATCACAAGGAAGAGGCGGCGTAGCCGCTGAAGTAGTATGCTTCATGCATGTCATCCGGGAAGGGCGGATGGCAGAGAGACAAAATGCTCAGCATGTCTGAAGCTGGAGAGCGACCCACAAGTCAAAGCTCCGCCTTACCCAAAGGGAAGCTGGCGTGCCATTATGTCGACCAGCTTTCCTACACACCATTGGCCGGGTGTGGGGCAGAAAGCAGCCGATCACCATTGGAGCCAACGCACCTTCGGCACGGGGTGTATGACAGCAAGGGCGATGAGCTAAGGCTCTTGCTGGTGGTGACCTGGCCTGGGGTGCCTCGCTAGTAATCGAGACCGGGTCGGCGCTTTCTATCTTGGAGGGGAGGCCGACATTCAGGCTCAAAACCTCACGTGTCGTAGAGCAGTGGCAGCATACGCTATTCAGAATGCGCCGGAGCATACATGTACACCAGCTGCTTCAGCTTTCGTAATTGCACGCGGGAGCAGTGTCAAACCTGGGAGGGCAATGTGAGGATTCGGGACTTCCTTCCGTAGGGCTCCATGATCAGCTTCAGGCGACGGTTTCTCACTTAGGTGGTCGAGCGGCTAGCTACAGCTGTGGCATGCAATTCAACTGTTTTGGGGGTGCAGCGCGACCGAAGGTTTTTGAATACAGCCGTTCCGCTTCTCGCTAAACGCTGCAGCCTGTAACAATATTAACAATGATGGCAAATCACTTGCAGCTGCGGGCCCATGATGTAAGCACCTGAACAGGAACAATGCTGACGATGTATCACAATGGTTGCACATTGCAGACTTGCACACATTGACTTGTCGTTCAGACTGGGGTGGGTTGGAAATTGTTGCGCATCTTTTCTGTTCACCCTACTGCTAGGACAACAGTTCTCTTCCTTTCCTGTTCTTATGCTTTCTTTCCTCATCCGCACTGCCGCTCAAAAGTGCTAATTACTACTGCTGGGAACCTCCTCATTACGAGCCGTCTGCTGCCTGAGGGCTGGAGCTACGCATCAAGAACACCTTCATCGAGTTCTGCGTCCCCAAAGAAAGCGAACACCTTGCCGCAGCCTTGGCCATGGCGCAGTGGAAAACTTGTCCTCCAGAATGTTGGACCCGCGTGGATGAAGTGGGCCTCTGGCAGCCGCTTGAGGAGTTTCAGGCCAACGCTGTCAAGGCCCTCTTTAATGTGTTCGGTTTAGGATGGAGCAGCATGCAGATCATCCTCTTTACATTGGTACACGTCAAAACCGAGAGAGCCTTAACCACAGACATTTTTTTTTGGGGGGTGCGCAAGATCAAAGTAATGCTGGATCAGAACAACGTACGAGGATCCCCTTTTCCCTTACCGAAGAGCCCCCCTTGTCCTCAAAGCCTGGCATTTTTTTTTTCAGACGCTCAATTTTGATTGTAGGAGTGGCTGCTCAGGTGCGGACACGAACCGCTCCAAGCGTCGTTTCGCAGATGGGCCAGAGACTTGGAGCTTTCTGGCTGTGACTGGCAGACGGTCTCTCTGACAGACGAGTCCAAGAAGGAACTTGCTGCTTGCAACGGGTAGGTAGCTGTGTTGTAGACACGCTTTGAAGGGGTTTGACGGGATGGTGCGGTTTGCATCTTAGCACCTTTCTTTTGATACCCTAACGGTCAAGCCGTGATGGCTCAGCATTTGGCATTCTCATTTTCCAGACTCTTGCCGTCGATACGGTCTAGAGTCTTGGATCCTGCTATTCAGGTTATTAACCCAATTCTGATGTGTAGTCTAATCATGGCATTTGAAAGAACGCCCCTTCCCTTCAGCCAATCTGAAATACTTGCCGTATTGTCAGACCTCAAGTCGTGGGCAAGTAGTATCTATAAAGTGCAAATTCCCAAATTATTCACACGGATACTGTTGAAGTCGCCAGAGATGGGATTTTGACGGCTTTCCGAGGGTTATCCCTGGTAGGCATCCTCCCCTGCCTACGCATGCACAGGCGCAGTTGTGTCCCGAGTGATGAATACCCCCAATATAGTTCGATGATATATTAGGGGGAACATTCATTGAGCAGTTTCGATTTTCTTTTCCATGCCGTCCATTCTCCTGTAGACCTGTGTATCGCCTTTCTCTATATACAGCAGCCCTAAATCCCTAAACCCCTATACCTCTATAAAACCCCAATGCCTAAACCATCTGAAGTCCACACTCTGGTATTGCAGGTGACGCCGCCTCTCCCACGGATGGCTACATGGAGGCTCCCCCGCCTGCAAGGGCAGGGGGGATAAGGGGCCATCCAGGAGTTATGTTTAAAATGCCCAATCTGAATTGTAAGGGTTTTGTAGAGTTCTTTTGAGGCGACTCATGCTTGTATGTGGGGGGAACCGTTCAAACCTCTTTCGGCAACGTTTTTAGCAGGGATAACGTGTCCGAAAGAAAGGCTAATTCAATTCATTTCTCCATAATCAACCCTAAGGGTCCAAGGTAAGTATTGTCCATGACCCTTCTGTTTGGAAACTTGAACCGCCGAAGGGGAGGGTACATTTGCCAGAGGCTAGGATGGAACTCCAAACACACGCTGCAAAAAGACTATCGTCATAAGTCATACTGAAACGGGCCTTTATGATATTCCATGTGTTTTTGGGGGGTAGTTTGGGGAGATTTCAAGCTGACATCCAATCTACATCCACCACAATTGCCAGTTTGGGTGTGTCCTACAGGCCCACCACCATCCTTCAGCCAAGCAAGCATCCTCAGCTCCCTGAGAAAATCAAGCTGAAACTATCAGGATGATAGCATTACTAGTTGCCTTGGAGATTGGTTCTGCTTCTGTTGCCGCCTTACAGCGAGTCATTATCATTTGTCGCGAGCAGGCGACCTGAACAGCTGGCAAACCTGCAATCTTAGAAGAGAGACACCGCACCAAAGCCCACGACTGAACTCCAGTCTTCACCAGCAAGGAGGGTGGAGCTACATCTTCATCTCAGAGGTGGGTGATTGCACTGTGATATCCCTGTCGCTGGCTTCTGGGGGAAACTTGCATTGGGATTGAAGGCTTGGAAAGACGTTCTTGCCTTTTTGCTCTGATCCTGTACTCACCTTGCATCAGAGTAGCCTTCCTAAACCCTCAACACTAACCCTAAACCCTACGTCTTTCGAGAGCAGGTGGGCACTAATCCCAACTGCAACGAAGAGTATTGCAGGACCTCGCCTCTCCTGACCATGGTCCCCGCTCCTTCGCCACCAGCACCCTGGGCGCTAAAGCGCGACACGTGGGGCCGCCCAGAATGCCTGGGAAGGGAGGAGGTTCATATCCTCGGTGTGAAAATGCTCTAGTTATGTGTTTGTTTGTACGTTCGCATCTATACACACATATATATGTACACACACATGCACAAGCGCCTCTCTGCCCAGCTTTTTTTCATTTCATGTTTCTGCAGAAGTTCTCGCACAGTTTACTAAACAGCCTTCTAGGTAATGATTTACAGCTTTGGCTTTTCGGCGCCATTTTCGTCATCTTCTAAGATATGCTCAGCGATGACCACCATTTTGGAGGACGCCTCCATACCCAGGGTCGGGCATCTGGTCTACTTCCTCGTGCTAAGGAAGGGAAGTGCTGAATGGAATCAACAACCCCAAAATGCCACATAGCCCCATCCTTGTCCACCCACAGGGGCGGGAGGACGCTGGGATACTGAGCCCTAAGCCCTTCTGTCCTTGAGACCTGGGCCCAACACCTGAACACTCCGTAGCCCTCAACCCCAAAGCTGCTCTGCTCACAGTCCTCTGAAAGGTCAAGCATTCTCCGGTCCATCCTGGAGGATAAGTCGGATTCCCAGAAGTGGGTGGGAATTTGAACAGTTGGGTGGGGTAAGGGCATTAGGGATGTTTTTTTTTTTTTTTCTTCTTTTTTGTGCTTCTATCGTTTTACACTGTGGTTACAGCCCTCTTCTCCGAGCCCTTGTACTGTTGTGGTGAACAGCACCAGATAACCTATGGTAAGATTGGGAGGTTCCATTTGTTCGTGGGTTGATCTTGTTTTGTGTGCAGGTAGGGATTGGAGATGGGTGTTACAGCCAAGGGGGAGATTTTGGGTTGTGGGACTCTGAAGCTCAGGGTTGTTGAAGTTTCTTTTTCACGGAGTCGAGCGTTTCATTTGGTTCTGAAGATAGGTAGAGCCTTTGCATTGAGGCCCGAGCATGTTTCTGCAGATCTTTACTTGAAGTGTCCAGCACTAATATACACTTGAGCCGTTGGGAATTTACAGTAGTTGTGTTGGTCTTTGCGCACTTGTTCCTTACGAAGCTGTAAGGATGGAAGCCGAATCTGAGCGGGATGCTGGAGAAAGTCGAGGCTGATGGGATGAGGGCTTAGTATGAATCGTCCCAGGCATACGGTAAAGCAGAGTCTCAAAGCTTCGGGGTTGTTAGGACAGCAGTGGTCGTCCTGGAGTCGTCCTTGTGTTTCGACATCTTGGCATTTTGGAACATGATCATCCTTTAGTCAAACAAATCCTTTCACGAATGAAGCCGGGGTAATGTATTGGCGCACACCCACCCAACAAGCTTGGTGTGTGAACATTGGGGGCTTTGTGGAGTATTTCGGGTGGATGGGTCCTTCGAAAGTAAAACGGCTGAAGGCCCGAAGGCACCAGGAAGATTATGAGGGGTTCTCACTTGGAGCACGCCCTTCTGAACCTAAGCCTTTTGGGTCAGAGGTTCAGAGTTAAGCGTTTCAGGGCCCGGTCTGGTAGCCATTTTGCCGACAAGGCTGCTAAGGATGCCCTTGTGAGGGACTTTGGGGGTAGGGTGTGTCGGTTTTCTACAGGGTCCCTGACGCTTCCTACTAGCATTGCACTGCTGTTGCTATCGAAAAGATCAGCTCACGTTTGGGTGCAGGTCGCAGTACTTCGCAGCAAGCCAAGGCAGGCATGGGTGGTGCGGGTTTGTGAAGATGACAAAAAATGTAAAGAAACATAGCAGCCATCAAGTCACTTTATGGTAGTTGTTCTTGGACTCAGGAGAAGTTGTGAGGAAAAATCCATGAAAAATCCTGAATAGGTCTTCTATCTGCACAAATCTGGACACAAAATCGCCTTATCGGTTACATTGCAAGCTGATGGGGCCAGACTTAGAACTTGATGGCGTTAGCATGGCTCGGACAGATGGCTTGGGACATCTTGGGGCCACTGAATGGGCGGGCTTGGAGGAATCGCTAGCAGTCAGCTGCGATTTTTGCGCACGTTTATCAGTAGATTGCAAAGAAGGAAGCGTATCGATCTAGAATTCCGGCACGGATGCGGACGTCTTTGTTTTCTTGCAGAAGAGCAAAGCAGGGGGTGGTCGCGTCGGGTGTCGTCTTGTACATAGCTTGTGAATTGCAAGCTCCAATCCAAAGGCTTAGATGTGCAAGAATATTTCAAGTCCATTGCAAAATTGACAAGCTGTTGTGGATCAAGACAGAACTGTCGACATCAAAAGAAATTTCTACCTTATATTCAATCCGTTGACATCTATGCAGTATTTGTCTTCCTGCAACATGTGCTTGGACATGTCTGTTTGGATGTATGCAAGCTGAGATCACAGGCTGTTATACTACATCTGTGGTCTGGCTTTTTGAAAATTTCGACTTTAAGATTGCACAGATTCCTTAACGTGCCCATTGAGCAGTATGGATGCAGCTTGGTGCAAGCAAGGGTATGCTTCAGAAGAGGTCAAGGAAGAGCTGGAGTATGACAGTTCCCAGCAAGGCACCAGTGCGTCCAGCAGCTGGGAGGTCGGGCATTCACAGAGGTCAAGTCGGATTCAGGCTGGCGATATGAGTGCTGAGCCCCCACAGAAGCGAAGTAGGCCACATTAGCAAAGCACGCTTGCACCATTATGTGGCATAAGTTCCGGCAGGAGCTTGGATGCGCTGACCCCCAAAGAAAAAAGAGGTTCACAGCGGCGCCCGAGTTTTTAGAGAGAGAAATAGGTTTGACCTTTGACGCGCAAATTCCAAAACACTGCGTCCATGTCTTCTTTCAGCGCTACCTCGGTGAGAAGAAGGAAGTTGAGTACTACTATGACACTTCGCAGCTTGACACTGGGGAGGTCATTGCTCGGCTGGTCACACCGTTCTTTTACGATCGTGAGTGTCACGGACCCAGCCAGTGTGGAGCTCAAGAGGCCACAGTTGCCGTGGCTAAGATCTTCATTCAAGATTTGCAGGTGCAGCGAGCGGCGGCGCTCCTCCCCCCCGCTGTTGAGAAGATGCGACGCCATGTGACGAAGATGCTGGAGGAACCCGGCATGAAAGCCTCGTTGTGTATGCGGGGTGTTGACATCAAGCGGCTCACTCAAGATGCAGTCCGTGTGATGTACCAAAGCTTCCGAGACAAGGGCTGCCGCACGGCGTTGTGTCGCACAGCTATTTGTGTTGTTTGTGTTAGCACCAGCAACGCGCAACTTGAGGTCCCTCCTCAAAGAGCTTGGATTCTCATCGCGGAGGCCTGGTGTGCAATGGTAGAAGCTTTTCGCAACACTGTTGGGCCTGCGAGCACTTGACCTATTTTTTGTGCTACCTGCAGGCAGCTCTGCCCAAGTAGTTGTGGCTCAGCTGTAGGCTCAACCATGGCAGATGGCTTCTGCAGCACGCCGCCCAGGAAAGCTCGGCGGCTAGACCCAGACACCCCTGAAGTGTGCACACCTGAGGGGCTCAAGAAATTTCCTCCCAGTGCACAGAGACGGTGGCACCTGAGCACGCTGGCCAGGCTGACAGCCCAAGGCTCGAAGTCCTCCAGCAGCTGCTCTAAGCCTGCCCCAGAGATTTGTAACAGCACAGCGGAGACAATTGCCAGCCCAGTGCCCCAGTCAGTGGCAAGCCTGGTTACCCTTCTGTCTCAGACCTTCAACTTGGTGCCAGTGCCTCCAGGCGTTCTTCACCATCTGGCGCAGATTTTGATGCAAGCCGCTGGACGGATGAACAGCCGCTTCGAGGTCTTCAGGACAGTGCTGACTAAATTCATTTTTTTAAAATTTTTTATGGAATGAGGTCTTTAGAATCATCCTTCAGGAACATGAGTGATGAAGACGCCGCCTGCCTGACAGACGCCCTGACTCGGCGTTCGTCTCCAGAGAGCTGTGTTGCTGACTAGAAACCCAGTTCGGCGGCCGAGTAGATCACGAGGCGGCGACGAACATGCATTGGGACACAGCCCACGAACCCAGTGAGTTCGAGGTTCGGGAGCTCCTCTTGCAGAAGTACAAACAGAAGCTCTACCCTACCCTGGTAACAGCAAAACAAATAAAATGCTAGAAGACAGCCTCTGAGCGGGACGACACGTCCACGCACCAGCTGCGTGTGCAATACGTCTTCAGCTTGCGCCTTGGACACTTGCAGCCCGAAGACTTCCTGCTATACAGCTGCGAGTACGTGAAGTGCTGGTGTGCACAGAACTTCCCAAACGCGAATATTAGGCTCTGTCAGTGCCTGGAAATGGTCTTGGAAGGCAACAAGTACTGGAAGCTCGGCGCAACGACTGTCTCGGCAACCAATAGTGACAACCTTTGCATGACAGGTGGCCGCTACAATAGCTTACATGACGACAAACAGGCAGTCGTGAGCAAACAAAAGGTTCTGAGCATCCACTACTGCGTCCAAGGCCAGTTGGCGCGGGAGGCCGAGGTAGCCTTCCACAACAAAAACAGACACTTGCGGGTGCAGGGCATCACCAACTGGCGTAAGGACACCGAGTCTTTCGAGTTGTATAGCCTTCTGATGCCCTCTGAAACTTTTGGCTGGAAGAAATGTCCCTTCAGAGATTGGTGGAGAAGCGCCGCACCCAGGTGCTCTCACAGATTGCCTTTCAGCAGGTTGCGATGTCCCCACAGGAGCTGGCGGACAACATCGAGATCCACTGCAGTGCTAGTATCCTCTTGAAGCTGGACCAGCTGCCTCAAGAGAAAGACTGGGCCAAGCGGGCATGGGAGAAGCTGCGAGACAAGGCAGCTGAGCAAAACTTCGGCTTGACCGATGTCTGGATGCTCTTCCAAGGAGGTCAAACAAGGACCCAGCCAGTTGCACATACAGTGGACCCGAAGCGCCAGCCAATGTGGACTATGCCAAGCAGATCCAGATTCACAGCCTCAGACTTCCCTGCGTGGTTCTCTCGCTTCAGCTTCCTACCTGTGCCTACACAGACGCGCATGCAGGCATCGCATGAGAGGAGAGGTGCGGGAAGCCAGAAGAGAGTTGAAATTCTTAAGCGTGTGAGAGACCAGCACAGCTCGGCCAAGCAGAAGCAGGTTGCTACAGTCGTCAAAGAGGCGAGGAGTGCCAAACCCAAGCGTGTCGCTGCTGCGAAAAGTGCCTCAGGACAGCAGCTGCTGTTCTTCCCCAAGTTCGGAAAGAAGTGAGAGAGGCGTTGTGGGATGGAAACGCGTAGACCGCTTCTGGAAGTCACCGGTTCCGCCAGGTGCCCAGCTACGGCCATGTAGTGTGGCATGTATTGGTAATTGCGCTTCACTCCCAACTGGTGGCTTTACAATTCATTACCCGAAACCATACTTTCAAATACTCTTAAATACTCTTGAAGGGTATCTGCCATGCAAGGGGCCACCAGCCGGGGTGAAGGGCCAGCCGGGGGTGAAGGGGAGTTCTCTGAGTCACCCTTTGCCATTCTCAGTGGGTCACTGTTTGCAATATTGTCGTGCAGGATTAGCTGTGCTGAAAAGTTGGCAAGGTCACGGTCCTAGGAATGTGCAGAATGCAAGCAAAAATCGTTGGAACGCTTAAGGGGCTGGATATCTCCAATTTGTCCACAGTCCTCAGATGTTGTGTTTTGCAAGAAGTGACGGACCTACTCCTGTGCAGAACTGATCTCCATGGTCATGAGACTGACACCAAAGACAAAGTTAGGTGTGCTACCACAGCGTATCTTGGGTGGGGGGGGGTAACAGGGCAGAAGGATGCCTAGAAAGAACAGTTATAGAGTAATGACCAGTTTCTTTCCAGAGAGAATACTTGAAGGGCCGAAGGAGCTTGGGAAGTAGTACAACAAGCATGGTAGGTCGGCATGCGGATACCCTAAGCCAGTCAAATGCTATCAAAGCTGCGGCGTTCCTGGGCTGATATGATAGGTCCAGGGAATTTCGAAAAGCATAGTTGTTCCAGGAGTATGTCACCGAGGCAATTTTTCGGAGACGAGGGCTCTGTAAGGCTCCAACCCAAGCAACTCAAGTGCGGAAATGTTCTGTTTAGAGTCTTCTTTTGCTGGGCCTTCGTTTAGTTTGCTATAGCCCGTGTTGGGATGCCAAGAGTCGATGGGCGATTTTAAATGATTTAGACGGGTTTCTGTTGTGTGTGCTAGTTAGGCGTCGACTCTCTCAGCTTTGGCTATATCTCTGGTTGTTTTGACAAATCTTGACTTGAGATTTGGATAGTTACAGAGGCTTGTAGCTTTTACAGGATGTGTGGTACTTGGAATGAAATTGGAAAGGTTGGTGTGAACCCTCGTTGTATCACAGTGCTATTGTACCTTGATCCGCCATTGTCACCTTGATATTAGACGTGTACGTACCGTTTACGTTTGAAGTGACCTGCGGTGGTCAACGTAAATTCGCGAAAAATTACCAAAAAGGACCTTTGGAACTACGCCGTTCAAGGTGACCAAACCGCTTCGGATCCACCCAATCCCTCACATGTCAAGGAACCCTATCCCGACCCTTAACTCGAACTCATTTTCTCGAAGCTGAAGTCCTGCGGAAAGAGGGATAGCAGAAAAGAACGTGGAAACTACTATAGCGTATAGGGGCTATACACAGATAATGCAAAAAAAAGGAAACTATTGCAAATTCCGCCAGGGCAGGCAGAGATCTCATGAGCAGAAAACAGAGGCGGAACAGTCATGGTCAGGGGACGAGCCTTCAGGGGGTCACAGCGGCTTTACGGTTTAGGGTTTAGGGTTGGACCGGGGTCAGGACTTGTAGGGTTGAGGGTGTTAAGATCTGGTCAGTTTCAGTTTTGGGCTTGGGCAGGAGTGTTGCCAAGTCTGGGTGCTTCCACACCCTTGTCAAATGACAGCCCTGAGGCCCCCTGCTAATTGCTGCTTGTCGCCAAACGATGAAGACAAGGAAAAACATCCCTGATCGTCAATATTCTGTTACATGTAAGCATTCAGCATGGATACGCGGCAATCTGCTGCTCTGATTTAGGTATTTGCAAAGTCCGGAGCCATGACGCAAGCACACAGTCTGGTTTAAAAGGAAGGAACAAATCTGGTAAACCCGGCATTAGCAGTGCGGCAGGACAAGCTCAATCATGAAAGTGCCTTGGGCGTTTCGCATTGGCATGCACACAAATCCTCTGAATGCCATACGGTTTTTATGGACCACAGGCTGTTGCTTATCATTCCAGCCCTCTCCTGACTGGACTTGGCATGGGCCTCCAGGCTCCCCACGGTTCACCTGAAGATGCCATGGACCCCTTTTCATCCAGGCAAATTCACTAGGCCCAAAACCCACTAAGTTAAGAAACGAGATGGTTCGGCAAATAATTTCCCGATATGGTTTTGATACGGTTTGGATATGAACGACCAATACGCTTTAGGATTGCATTTTACGGTTTTAATACTATCGGGTATGATTTGGATGTGGTTTTGTTTTGTTCGAACATGGGTTCTAATACAGGTTTCGATACAGTTTCAATACACATTTGATACCCTTTGTGATACAGCTCCACTACAGAGGGGGCCCAAATCGTATCCAATCGTATCCAAATCGTACTCCTGGCAGCCAAAATTCGAGGTTCTCGTATTCGGGGTACCAAAAAATACGACTTTGATACGAATTGGATATGATTTGGATACGATTTGGATACGATTTGGATACGATTTGGATACGATGCGGATACGATTCGGATACGATTTGGATACGACTCGGGTTCGTGTCGCCGCGCGTATCTGGATTTTTTCGTACCGAAAGTGTTCCAAAGTGTATCGAGATTGTATTTGGGGCCCAAGGTTTGTATTGCCATGTGAACCCATACCTGTATCCAGAGTGTATCAGATTTGTATGTGTATCCCTGAGTCGTATAGGAACCCGTATCAGAATCATAAAAGAAAATAATCTTGATTTCCAGCTTTTGTTAAACTTCCAAATTCTTGGCACTAGGCACCATTGTGTTCCTCTTGGTGGCCTGCGACAGATAGATTCCCAAAACAGTCCCGTACAATCCTTGTGTGATCATGACATGACCCAAAACCTTTAGAGACCATGTTGCCTCCAGAGGCGCCGCCGCCCGAGGTCGCAGGGGGCGAGGATTCGAATCGGGAGCCCCGGGGCGCAGGCGTGGAAGCATAACCTTCTGAGAATCACCCCTTCACTGAAGATTCCCAGTGTGGGACGCTGTGCTGTCGCCTTGCCTTGCCTTGCCTTGTGGCGCCTCTCTCAGGCGCGCTTTCCATGCCCTCAGATCACATCACCAGCTGGGCAGATGAAAGCCTGCACCCGAGCATACTTTAGACGCAAGATTTAATCCTCATATGTGATTAGTTTTGCCTCCAATTGCACCCTTCTATTTCCAGACCACCATCATCCCTTTTGGTTGTGTGCCTTCGTTCTGCTCTGTCCCCACAACGCTTGAAACAATCAAACCTGAAGCTTTCATGAAGGCCTTGCATGCCAGGGCTTTTCATGCTGTGGATGCACATGCTTGATCCTCATTTCAGATTTTCTTTCTTTTCAAGTAACCGACCGAATCGTAAAACCTTCTCATGCAGGCCCCTGCAAACAAGGGACTCTCAAGCCAATCGAGCAGCATCGAGACCTTGCAAAGCCTCCTGTAGCCATCTGAGCTAGAGAATAGCTGGAAAAGGCATCGGATGAAGGTGCGGCACTGCCAAAACTTCAGGCTTGAGTGGTAATTTTGCCGAGTATGGGCTGCATCGCATGGAGATTGAAAAAAAGGGACTCCCTGAATTGGGACCCGCTTCTCGCCTCGCATGTTGCCATTAACGAAACACGCTTCTTCAACTCTCCGTCTGCCCCATGTAAGTCGGATGGATCCTCATTGCAGGGTCCTGGAGCCCTAAACCCTGAACCCAAGAATGATCAGAACTCCAGGTGAGAGCCTGGAGCCTGGCGCCGGCGACCCCTGGTCGACAGGGGAGTCGGACGGTGCGCCGCAGTAGTATTTCCAGGGATGTGTCGGGATTATGTAGCAACAATGGAGGAATGTAGAGAAGCTTCTGGGGGGATTTGATGGTTTCGGAGGCGAACTGGGTATGTGGGGTTTACACAGGGCTCTCTTTGTGGGTAATTTAGGCGATAAGGGAAAGTTAGGAGTGTCGTGTTAGGATATTTCTCTCTTCGGCCTGTGGGTATAGTCTTTTGGGGAAGATCTTCACAGAGAACTCTCTAATTTTTGTCTGGGCCCGGTTCAGGGCAGCGCCTGAGTTGCTTTCCGTTTGATGTTGTCATAGAGGCACAGAGTTTTTGCAGCACCTGGCAACTTTTTCTGGATAGCCCAAAAGTGGGAACATCACTCAAGGGGACAGCCAGAGCAGAACAATCTGGTTTCCATGTTCCAACTGCGGATATCTACTGTCGGCGTTTTAAGAAGAAGGTTCTTGGCCAGCGGTCTTCGCCATGACTCGGGATAAGAAATGGACCGTAACATAGTTCTGCGAAAGCCAGAACTAATTGAAGTGTCACCCCTAACGTTGCAGGCTGAACCCTACATCAATACTTGTTCCGATGTAGGGGCCTACTGTGCTTTCATCGTCTTCCTTGCTCCAGTAGTTCTATTCAGATCTATCCCCAACCCTTTTATGCCTTTGTTCCGTTCATGCCAAGACCTCTCGAAGTGACGTCCGATTTCTAGCCCTAAGCCTACATTGCTACTCCTTGAACCCTGCGTCCAAGATGGCCCGAATAGGGGACAGTCCTTAATTCAAGGGTATTGGGCTCCGTTCCTGGTCCAGGCCGCAGGGAAGTGCGTCTTCGGCCGCTGTGGCCCGCTTTCTCACAACTCTGAAAATCCGAAAGGGGGATTCCCCGATTTCTGCCAAACACGGATACCAAGTACCATATTAAGGGTTCGAGAGTTGGGATCCAGCTAGGAAGGGCGTCCGGATCTTTATCAGCAGCTTTGCGTACCAAGCAGTTTAAGCGTAACAAAGACTTGATGGCAGTAGTCAAGATCTAGAACTCGGATTTCAGAGGTCGATGCAGCGATAGACGGTTTTGGGCTGAAACGCACGGCCTTTATCTGCTAGCGCATGGGACAGTGTTTCTTGTCAAGGTTACTTCCCAGGACGCATTCTTGCAGCTTCCAATCACATGTTTGCATTGAACATTGCACCTTCTGACTGTGAAAGTGGTACCACTAACAAATCCCCATCAGGAGCAATGGTACGCAACACAGAATAGGAAGCATCATAAGCTCTGCAGATGTAGCCAAAAGATCGGAGCAGCAATGCTAAGCTGCTTTTGGGAACATGTAGGCGTGGCGGCCGTAGTCCGTGTATGTCAGTGCAAAGGTGGCACTCGACCTCCTGCCAATAGTGCTTGGACGGGCTTTCTTGGAGGGTTATAGGTCCTGAGAACATGTTTGAAGCTTCATCCTTGGCACAGTAAGCCTAGTTCACCTACTTGTAGTTCTCTCCAATTTGTTAATCCTCTGCAAACCTCCAACTGCCCATAAAAGGCTTCCATTACATACCCCGCGGGACCAAGAAAAGGAATCGACGCCCCCCCCTCCCCTAAACAGCGCCGATATGGTCCCAAGACAGCCCCATATAGACAACCCCCCGAAGGCGCCCAAGATTTTCATGGCTGCAGAGCCAGGAACCTCCCCTTGCGGCCAGCAGAGGAACTGAAGGTTGCTGCCCAAGTCGCACACAAAAGCGGTTAGCAAGGATATTCTCATGTTGCGGCTGCAATTGCGCCATTACAGTTTTTGTTAAGAATGCTAAGGCCACCTAAATCCACTTAGTTTGGTTACAACCACATCTCGTGCAGAGAGTGTTACTGTACGCGCACAAATGCTGATCAAGCTCATCAGCTCCCTCAGTCGGCTTCATTATTCTGATGCGAAAGTCCCTTGCCATCGATAGATGGATCTTGCGCCGACGCAGGTCTGGAGGTCAAGCCATAACCTGGTGATAGCCTAAAGCCATTAGAGTGGGGTTTAGGGTTTAGAGTTTAGGGTTTTGTGGCCCGCATACCTGGTGACCTGGTGTGGATGGTCAAGAGGCCTATGCTCCAGAAGGCTGGGGTTTTTGAGGAAAGATTTGGCAATCCAAGCTTACGATTTAGGTTAGGTTGAGGTTTTCCTGTAAGGGCTAAATCCAAAAGACCAGACCCCAAACCTCAGTGCTTCCCAGGAAGACATCTTGAGGGAGCTGAAGCGTTTGTGGAAGGCGGCGCTGAGCAGTCCCTGCCTTAGTGTGGAAGTTTCTCCAAAATTGCCTTTGTGCAGCTACTTCGGGTTTGTGGGGGGGCGGGTGCTTTGGAATTTTTTTGGACTTCGGGAAATGAGAGTTGGGACCCTAAGGAAATGCTATGTTTATCCCATCTCAGGAGTTTAGGGTTAGGGGTTCAGGGTTAGCGGTTTAGAGTTTACAGTCCAGGGCTTAGGATTTAGGGTGTGGGTTTTCCTAAAATTCACAAAATGGGGTGGCCCTTGGAAACCTTGGGGGCACATGAGGATTCGGATTCTGATGTCACCATTTGGGACTCGTCAGCCCCAAGGAATAGGACCTTCACCATGGGTGAGTTATGTCAAACAATTTACTAGTTTTGGGGAAGCCCCTGCACATTCAATGGCTAGGGTGCAGATGTTCCGCTCTGATACTTGAAGAGTGGGGGCGGTTACTTGTAGAGCGCGGGTGCACCTAGCGCCAGCCTAACACTTGGGACAATCAGGACACCGAAACTACGTGATCAAAGACCCACGCCCCTAAGCCCACGTTTCAAGTTCTAGTTCTATGTCTCGATATAAGACCCATAGGAATTCAAGCCATAGTATCAATGCCATGGTTATTTGCTGATGTCTATCTAAACATTCTGTATACGGCAACACCCCTGAAGCGCCTGTGGATGCAGACAGCTTACAAAAAGTCTCTCATACCTTCAGACAGATAGGCCCAGAGCCAGCGGTCGAGTCGATCAGCATTGCGGAGCATCAGGACGAATCCGCCCAGCACCTAGAAAGAGCGCTGGGTGGATAAGGGGCGGTGAGAGGGTGGTGTTGGTGGGGTGTGTGGGTGTGTGCATTTCAAGGTTTGGGCGTAGAGAGGAGGATTGTTGAGGGGTTTGGGGCATAGTACGGAGTGGGCAGGTCGGGGACTAGCGGAGATTCATATATCTGATCTGGGGTTTTGGCCGTCTGCAGCTAACCATCGTTCCGTGCGAACCACATATCAGCTAAAGCGTTCTGAGCAAGCAAGAAGAAAAGCTAGGGCTGTACGTTTGTAGAGCAGCTTTGTGCTTCTGTTCGAGGAGGAGGTCAAGCACGTCTGGTTAAAGTCCAACCTGCGCAAACGGAATCTCAACCTGCCCTCCTTTTTGTCAAACAAGGCAGCTCAAAGATCAAAAGTCCAAGCCAGAAAGCTCCTCAACTTTTGCGCGCTGTTTCGCATGGTCACGGGTATCCACGCGTCCGCTCATCGTCAGGGAGACGACATAGTTTGAGAGCCTCTGGCCCATGCAAGCAATTTCGGAGCCCACGGAGAAGCTGAACATGCATCCTTGGTCAACATGACCCTGCAAAGGTTTTACGTAGCACCGTGCAAGCTCCAGACTGCCGCCAAAGGTCGCTAGCTCCTTGGCTCGGGCCACAGGGACGGAGGCCAGGTGTGGGGGTCATGTTTTCTTATTCTTATAGGCTCGGGCCGGGACCCTTGGCAGCCCTGTGGTCCATTCGTTCTAGTGAGGCCGCTTGACTAGAAAAAGGAGCCCGTTAAGCCTTATTTGGTAGCTTCTGTCGCAGGCCACGGTCATCTTCGAGAGTCCGCGGGTGGCTGGCTTAACAGTGTAACAGACGGCTTCAATCTTGACATACACAGGCAGCTACGAGTTTGGCTGTCTGTGCTGGCTTGCCCCCTCAGCACAGATCGCATGGCTAACTTAAGATTGGTGTTTGCAATGGTAGCACTTGTTGTTGATCGGCAACCCGACCCAGGACGCCAAGTGGCTTGTGGATATTCGACAGCCGCCGAACTGGACCAGTGCTTGGGGCCCTGGACCGAATAGGGCAGGGTGTGAGCAAATAATAGTGATGCCAGCTGAAACTCGTGATCGTGGGGAGGACACGAAATGCCATGTTAACAGTGATGATCTGCACAGTTCATTTATCTCCTGACTGTATACTCTTCTCGCCCTGGATCTCTGAACCATGGATATACGTATGCAAGCCGAAGCCAGCAGCTCAACTTCATGGCTTGGAAAGCGTATTCTGGTGCCAACTCAGGCACAGACCATGTCCATTCGAGGCCGCGTTCTGCAAACTGCAGCTTGGCGCAAGCACGCGGCTCTTGTAGGCATTAAAGTCTCATACCGATACGCTTGGAACAACCACAGAACCTGTGTAGCAGATCTCTCCTCATAACAGGTTCCACGCAAAGCCTTCTGAGCTGCAAGACTGTAAGCCATGCATAGATGCCCTCTGTCACGGTCTTACATTGGGACTCAAACGCTGGACTGATCCCTGGAGCCCTCCGCTGGAAAAGGAATGGCCACCCTTGCCGCCACCTGTCGACTGGCGCCGCCTGCGATACAAGGCAACCGCGAGAGAGACATAGAGACCCCAGCAGGCTTGCCGAGCAGTAAGGACAGCATGTTTTGTGATCCAGTTATGATGCTCGTAACGTTAATGGAGGGAAGCATGATGCTGGTGGCTGTTGTAGTTTTCGCTATTGTTGTAGTAGTTGTGGATGGCTGATATGCCGGCGCAGCCACTGGCACGCCCGTTGGACATCGTGTCATAGATTGAGTTAGTGTGACCGCACCGCTCAAGACTACGACTGTTCATGCAGCCACCCTTAGTCTTTGCATGTTTGTAAATATTTGTCTGATATGTTTTAGTTTGCCGCTTCAGGAGAAGTTGGCTTGTGCCTCGCTGTGGTAGGGCCCAGACACTCCCATCATTTTGGACCCATTAGACTGCGATCGGGATCTGCGATGCCATGAAACGCAGAGTGTGCGGAAGAAAGAGGAGCTACCCCGATGATTAGCAGTTACCTGTTCTTGGAGTCATTCTCCTTCTCACGCGGTATTCATAATTATTTGTTTAGCCATGCGCCTCGGTATTTGTGAGGGCTATGTGAGAGTCAGGCCGACACGGACGCTTCTTCACAGGTCTCGTACGACACTGCAGCGGCCTTCGGGCAGTCTCGTTCATCATGCCGGGGTTTGTCATCATGCGATTTGGAGGGTTGGCGGCTTCGGGAGCATGTTAGTGGAGGGTAGAAGGCAGTGAGCATCAAGATAGCTGAGGGTATGAGATCTCTGGCATCACGGAGTAGTAAGTAGGTTCCAGACTTTCCAGGAGGGGCTGCATTCTTGGATTTCGGGCGAAAGCCACGGGTTGCCGATGTCGAGGACGAGTGACTCCTCTCGTAGTCTTTCAAGGGTTTGGTGTGTGTTTCCTCCCAGCTGTATCCTAATTCTTTCTTGGTGGGTCTGCGGATTGGCTTCTTCAGGGTTCCCGTGACATTTGCACAGCAGGCCGAAGGCGGTGAACCCATAAAAACTGTTGTTTGAACCCGGCGGAAGCGAATTTTCCCAAGCTTTGGGACAACTCCCCTCACTTTGAGGTACTTGGCTGCATCTGAAAAGCCTTTGTCCTTTGAAGCTTCGGCCCTTGCAAGCCTGAAACCCTTTAATCTGAGAGCCCTGATGATTGTGATGCTCATGCATAAGTTTAGCGTAGCAACATAAAGCAGCTCTGCAGCTACCTGTAGGGGTAGGGGGGTATATACGGGCTATAGTGGGGTTATATTGGGATGATGGAAAATAAAATGGAAACTGCTACTTAGGCATTTAGGGTAGAACAAAGCTGGAGCATTTAAGCTGCTATGTTTCGCACCCTTGCCGATGGTAGAGCGGTCACCGAGGTCGGAACGAGGCGATCCAACAGCCATGCCATCCAAGCCAGGCCATTTGGACTTCTTTTCTTCAGAAGCATTCAATTGGCTTCGTTATAGGACATAAGAGTACCATGCTCGGTAGGTTACTGTGAAGAAGTATTGTGGAAGGATGCAGAAAATCGTCGAAGGCTGTTTAAGGGAAGGATGGGCAAGTCGCTTCAATGCCCTGAAAATCGGGCTCCCTGATCTCTGCCTAGATTGTTGCATGCAGGCTACCAACTTGGGTGCTGAGAGTTGCAGTGGATGAGGTGCAGATTCAGCTGCCTCAAGTGTGACATGCATCAATTCCATAGAGGCTCAAAGCGTGGAGACTGACTTTAGAGACACTTGATTTTCCGTGCATCCCATCATCGCATTCCTTCTCTTCACAGCAGTAGCAACCCCAAGGCGACCGGGTGAGGTCCCCACGCAGCGGAAGGATAACGACCACCCGCCGCAGAACAGGACACTCACGTGCTTTCTTGGGGCTTTGGCTGCATGTTTTAGGGTTAGGCGGTTACACTGGTTCTTGGCCTTGCGCGAGCCTAAGTCCATCAGATTCTTTTGTGCGTGATTTGCAACGTTAGGATTTGGGTCGGGTCTCTGCTTTTGATCTTTCGCTCGGCCTTGGAGGAAGTCCTGTTCGAACCAATCTTAGAGGATCGGGATGTCTCAAAAATATCATGATTGGAATGTGATTTTCTCAAGGGCAGTCATGCCTCATTTCCGGACAGTGGAACTTCGCTACGTGCACGTAAATGTTTCGTGTGACAACACTGCTGCGCACACGTCTGCAACACTCCAGCGTGCAGAAGTGCAACCATGCGATTCCAGCTGCAAAAGGTGTGTGGTTATGGTAGTGCCGAGAGAGGCAGCAACTACTGAGATGGATGGAGCAGCAACAGACATAGTTCCATCACGCAGATTGTGGAGCCCCATCTCGAATGACTGACTCTTCACTTCCCCGATGGCGGTCAGCTCCCAAAAGAACCCCGCTCCCTCAAACAATACCTGCTGTTGTATAATCGTCTGTTCCAAGGGATTCCAAAGCTCTTGCGCCTCGGAGACCCTAAATCTATCGGGAACCAAGTTTCAATGTCTTTGGAAGCTCTCGGGCTGGCTGGTGGAGGACTGTCATCCTTACAGGCATTGCCCAGCATCTTCCTGTGCCAAGGGCCCAGGAAGTGGGGTCATTTCCGTATGATAGTGTCGTGTGTGTACGGGTGTTGCTAAGGGAAACTTACACCATTTCTGGCACTGTAGGTGTGGTTTTGATGCCTCGGTGTGGAATGTGGGATTACAGATGGTTGCGGTTTATGCTGTAGGAAACGAAGCCACAAGCACAAACCCATGCAACAACTTAACGATGCTGAAGCAGGTTTCAGGCTCAGTGTATGCAAGCAGGGACAAACAACAGCTCCAGCTCTAAGCAGATAGAACTTACCAAGAGCATAGAAGCCCCATACATCAATCGAGTTTCCATGCTATTTTCCATATTATTTCCCATCTGATTCTCCACTATCGTCGTATATCCCTAGTCTTGAAGCCCAAACCAGGACCCAGAACACTGGTCTCGCTGTGGCTCACAGTCTCACAGATAATATCATATCATCATATTCTGCTCCACTTCATTACCCCCCCAAAGATCCTCCTGGACTAGGGTAGTTTAAGGACAGTTGAGAGGGAATTCTGGGCAGGTTGTATAGGGGGTAGTACGGGAGCCCCTGAAAGTAGGTTCTAACGCAGCTGAGCTTTTGCATGCGTTAGTCTTCGGCCCCCCCGCAGTCAACTCTGGAGCCCAAGGCTTCGAAGCCCGAAGCCTCACAACCCAGACCTGGAATCTCTTGAGCCGAAAACGGCCCAAACCCTAAACCCTCAGGAAGTCGCATTGTTTCAACCTGAAGCCTTTCATCTTCCCATGTTGCCCTCCTATGTTGGAAATCTTCAGGTCTCAGCCCCCAAGCCTCTGTTCCCCTACCCTTTTGTAGAGTTTTAGGGTTTAGGGTTTTAGGCTCTGGGGGTTTTAGGGTTTAGGGCTTTAGGGTATTGTAGGGTTTCAGGGTTTAGCCTCCTTCTTTACTGCAAGCCTGCAAGGCACACTGTGCGGAGCGAGGCAGGGGGCGGTCAGCATTGCTCTTGGGCGTTTGTATCGGGTTCCACATGGGCTATAGTCAAAACTCCTCAAAGGGGGTTATATAGGGGATGGTATAGGGGACTGTTATAGGGCTTACAAAGGGCGATACTAGGAGTTTAGAATATAGCTCGCATGGTTGGTTCATTGGGCTTGATGGGGTTCATTGGTTTTCTTAGGGTTTTGGGTCCGGTAAGGCCTGGGAGGTGTCCTGATCATCTAGGACTTTCTCCAGCCATCTACACCTTGATGATCGAACTTTTGATGAAGCTGCTGAGCGTATCAGCTGGCAGTGACTTAGGTACGAAGCCTGAAGCCACTGGTTTCCAGAGGCTACCAAGACAAGCTGCTTGTAGAACCTGAGCCGTTTCGTCAAGAGAAAGCGGGGGCTCCTATCTCCAGCAGGGTGCAACAGGCTAGTTTCCAGCAAGCTATATCCAGATTTTAGTGGGAGCCTCCAAGAAGGACCCCCAATAGGAGAACTTCTTTCTTGGCGAAGCCGACGCTAACATTCTTTTTGCAGGTCCTCGATCTCCTTCGGCGACTCTGGAACAAAGATGGCGGGCAGCTTTTGGGTCAACATTCGTGCTACTGGCTTAAGTCAGGTAGACCCCAGGGCAGCAAAGGGAGAGGTCCTGGGTTCCTTTCTATGGAATCCCACTCTGTTTTTTCTCGTGTGATCTGCTTGCAACAGGGAGGCCATGTGGGCTTAACTAAGAAGTTGGACAAGGCAGCAATAGAGCGCGTCCACTTCCATCTGCCCGACACCGCTTATTGTTGCCACCATCTTTTCTAGTTTATCATGCCTGTGCTAGAGAGCCAGGGTGGTGCACTCAAGACGGAGGGTAGTCACTGTTGGCAACGCTCCTTCCAACAATAAATGCGGGACTCCGTGGAATGCACAACCGCCATGCTCTGGCAGCAGCGATTCGGGCTGGTGAGAATGACAGACATGTGCCTAGCCGGCTACACTGGTTTGGACCGAATAGCCCTCATAATGTTGATGCTCAGAATATTCATTGAATAGTGCTACAAGTACTTGTCTCCACAGTCATTCTGCCAATGGACTTATAACAAACAACCAGCATGCCAATCCTACTATTCACTGGTAGTTGTAGTGCCGAATATATTGGTGCACATCATGATGAGCCTGAACATGTTGAGAGTTACAGAAATTGATGCTAGAGGCAATGGCAGCAGTGTCAATGCAGGGCTTGGCGCCCCAAAGAAACCATATTGATGTGGATACTTGGGGCACTGGAAACGAAAATTGAAGTTGTTCTGTGCATGGGATATATCAGCCCAAGTACAGAGACCCTAGAAGCCCGTAGCTTCAGCCCCAGTTTTTAGGTCGGGTGTTCTTGAGGGCCTTGTAGTTAGCACGCCTCAATCGTGTGATTGTGTGAAACGATGTAGGCCTCAAGTTCGATCCAGAGACGCAGCTGCACAGCCGAGCTCTGAGTTGGTGGGGGCTCAGGAAGTGGAGTGGGAATTAACATTTACTTATGAGGATACTATGGTACCCAATAGTGGAGAATCAAATGGAAAATCAAATGGAAAATGAAATGGAAACCCTAGGTCCCTTTAAAGGGGTATATAGGGATATTACCGCAATAATGGAGAATCAAATGGAAAAGAAAATGGAAAATGAAATGGAAGCTGGGATTATACAGGGGTTTTAGGGTGAATAATAAGTCCTATCTGTTGCTACATGTCTATGTACTCCTATGTATCCCTACGAACCCTTTCAAGCTGCCAAAGTTGGAACCCGTCTTGGGCTTACGGTCAGGGTTGGAGGGTTCTGGGCTTGGTGTTTGGCTTCCGGAAAAACCCTGCATCCTTATTAATCGCCCAAACCCAAGAGCCCAAGCCCGCAAAATCTCCAAGCCGAAATTCCTAAGCCACGGAAGCCCAGACATTGGAGGCCTAAAACTAAAAGGTCTCAACCCGAGAAACCTTTAAATCCTACTTGAACATACAAGGAACCGTGAAGCCTCTACATAAAGCCCTCCCTCAATCCAAGACCTCTGAAACCTTCTCATCAACTTTTCAGATGCACAGGGGGCGCCGAAGGCGGCCTAACCGTGCGCCACGCCCGACGCCCTGGGCAGGCCTGGGTTTAGGGAAGTGAGCCATAATCTAAGCTCCTTTAAGGGGTTATGTAGGGGAATATGAAGGGGACTACAATAGGGGTTATAGCATAGGGTTTAGGGTTTAGGGTCTAAACTCCTTGAAGGGTTTATATAGCGGAATATATAGGGGACTACTAGAGGGGTTATTAAGGGGGATCCTAGGAGTTTAGACAGTGGCTCATGTAGGGTTATTTCGGGTTTACGGTTGGGGCTGGGATGGAGGTGAAAGGCTTCGTAGGTTTCCTGAGATGTGGGGATGTAGGATTGACAGGCCTGGGCTTGAGGTTTGGCATTGGGATTCAGGGTTCAGGGTTGGCGGCTTAAGGGGTCGGTAAGAATAAGTAGTAGAAAACAGAAAGGGCTAAGAGCATAGTAGGAACACGCAATTCTGGAGGTATAGGAGGTATAGGGAAAAGGAATAAAGAGCTAGAATTTTGGCAGAGACGTTGACGGTTAGATGTTGGCAGCTGCGGCTGTTTGCTGAGTTAAAAGGAACAGTTCGCATTCAAATCGGAGTTCTTCATTGATATCCTGTAGACTTGTACGTGGTGCTGAGGGTGTGAAAGCACTTTCGTGGCGGGAGGATTTGTCAGTGCAGAAGCCTTTTGGAGCTGGTTTCGGAAAGCCTCTTTTGCAGATCTTTTTCCAGATCTCTAACAGCCACGTTGAACACCCAGCCTGACAGCCCGTGCACACCCTAAACTTGCCCTCAAACTTCAACCTACGCCCTCAGGCTGCCCTGAACCACTAAATCACGTTGCGCAGGAGAACGAAGGCAGCTGCGTCATTCGGCTCCGGAACTACTGCGATGCAAAGTGGTTGGTGGAGCAGGCCTTGAGGGGGTCCTTGGTTTAGGCTTAGGTTTTGTCGTTGAGGTTTCAGTGCTACAGTGGCGGCTACAAGCTTGACCCTTACCAAGCCGATTTGAGCTTTTGAAGTTGTGCTTCTTATCTTGATTTGTTTTTCTGCCCTTCCTTTTGCTTCACCTCGACCGCCCACGCCAAAGTCCATCGTCAGCGCCACCACCAACACATGCCTCCTGCTGTCCTTTTTGCTCCTTTCTGCTGCGCACGGCAGTGACAATGCCCAGCATTTTTACTAGTAGCAGTGCTCTCATTAGGATGACCAGCAGTAGACATTTCTAGGCGAGGTTGCCAATGCTCAGCAGCATACGACCTCGTTTGAGACCTGAGCCGCTACAGGGAAGTTCTTGTCTTGAAAGGCACGTGGTCTCAACATCGAGGGCCGCCCTTTGCGGGCCATGTGGGCAAAGCCTCGCGATGGGGGCCGGTGAGCGCAGTGAAGGTGACCGGCAAAGCATGCTTGAATCATCTTTTCATCGGCATGACATGGACCCGAAGCAGAAGGTTTGCTAAAGAGGTCTTGCAGTCTGGCTGCCATGAAGTGAAGATGGGGCAATAAAGTGTACTAGGCATAAGTGCTCTTTCAAGGCGCATCACAGGAGTTCTTCGGCAATGGCAGTCTCAACACTCTCAGCAATGAACGCGCAGTCTTTGTAATGTGGCCCAGTGCTTGTTGAAGGCAAGATTTCCCTTCCCTGTTGCAAACATGCTCCAGTGGATACAGGCGGCAGATCGGCCGAACAGTGTTTCCTACATGCATTCACATGGCAAATTTAAACATCTGATCCCTCCAGCTGTATGCCTGTCTCTCGCAGCTTTTGCTACAGGGAGGGGAGAGCTGAGTCGTAGGTGTGTGGATATCGGCTCGCATTCCCTCCGAGCCTTTAAAGTCTGCCGGAGGTTGTGCATTCATGGATTCTCGCGAGATCCGGGGCGTTACGCAGCCCAGTTGTTAGAAGAACACGGAGTGTAGGGCGTGGAACTTGCAGAGACGGCGCGCTTGGCCATTTTAGGCATCGAGGCCTTGAGGGCGTAAGATTCCATGGAGGGGAACGATGCCACTTTGTCATTGCAGCGGCCCTGATCTCGCGCAACGCATCCTTAAACTACACGTCAACAGGTTGCAGAAAAGAACAGCTCCAGCAGAGGTATAGATCTTGCCACAAGAGGATGCAGGAGAGTTGATCATTGGAGCTTATTCTCGAATGCTAGAGAGGTCAAAGAATGTACGTGGGAAGAGATTGAATAAAGATTGGTCTGCTGATCATGCAAGTTTGGCTCTTACCTTGGCTACTACATTTCCAAACCTTCAGTCCAGTAGGTATTTGCCATGCACGGATTGGCTGCTATGTGACCCTTGGCAATGCTTGTTGCCGTCTTGGATAAACTGCTGAATACTAATTTGGTTCCTAGAGCGGCCCCAGGCCAATACTAATTGTTGGGGAACAACGCGTCAGGGCGAGAGAAGACTCATTGTTTCGGGAAGCCCTTTTTTTTTGCGCTCAGATCTGAGCCCCAAAGGCTGCAGCATCCCATGGTAGTCTGGGCAGCAGAGGCTCCTAAAATTGAAAAGCCAGACTACTTTCTGATTGCAGCCATTTTCCGTAGTGATGCTTGCCGATGACCTCACGGCTCAAACCTCAGAAGCCAATGTTGGACAAGAGCAGATAGCTTCTGAGCTCTGCAAGCTTCATCACATCGTACTCATAAGTGTTGAGGAAGCTCAGTTCGCAGTACTTTGAAGTGAGATGCATCTCTACTTGCGACCCCCTATGCCCTCCGCAACCCTGATGCTCCCCTGCCAGAGCACGCCCCATGCACTTCATAACGGTATCATCGAAGATCTGCAATGTCGGGAAGTCCACACTCTTTGCACGATGCATTCAGTCCAATGCCGCATAGCAGCAGAACAAACTGCAGGACTTGCCAGGCCCCATTCCTGCATGGTCCTTGCCGGCAACGCGTGGTCGGCCTTTGCCAGCCTTCTAGGGCCCTTGAGCGCATGTTGTGTCGGGCCCTCAGCAGCTCAGTGTATGGGAAGCAGTGACTGCTCCTAAGCTTTCAGTGTGGTGCAAGGGCCAAGTCCGACAGAAGTGTCTAACCCATGCCTTTCTCTGAAAAGCAAAGCAACACCCCTGGCTGCGATCCGACATTCACTGCTTCATGTGTTCTTTTGCGCGTCCCAGAAAGCTTGCATGTAGAACCTCTGGAGCTCCCTCTCTCTCTCTCTCTCTCTCACATACCTGTATGTGTATACATACATACATGACTACATGTATACGTATCTATTTACGGATCGATGTGTCCCGCGGTTCCGCCTCCAAACCACACGGATATACATGTGTATTCCTTCGAAAGCTCTCCTCATAGGGCACTCCTAGTTGACTACATGATAGTCTAGCAAAGTTCTTCCTCAAACGCAGTGAGATGGTAAATTGGAATTGGAGGTCTGAAGGTGTCAGAGCGTATACCCACCTAGAAATGCTTATTTGAATATGATCCACATATATCGTTGTAGAATGCCAGGGGTTCTCTAAACTTCTGCTCCTTCTCCTAAACCTGTGTAGGGTACATGATTCGTCTATAAGCGCCTCGCCTCATGTATCCTCCCAAAAATCTTCCTGAATAGTGAGTCTAGGGGGATTCTCTTCTACACCCTCCAATGTTCCATAGAAATCCTAGCGGGGAACTTGCAGTCTGGAGGTGTGAAAGATGGCGACGGCAGAGGAAGACCAGATCGAGGCCGTCAGAGGGATCTCCCGTCCAACAGGTTATCTATCAGCGTTATGGGGTTTGGGGTCAGGGATTTGCCATCCCAGAGCACATGGAACACCCATGATGCTATGGACAGGGTAAGTATGATGGTGTCTAATGAAGCCAGTCGCTTCCATCGGTCAGCATGGCGAACATCATGAGGCTGCATTAGTTCGACCAGTGTTCCACTGGCTCCCAGCACCGATATTGCTCCATGTAGTACTGAATGTCTTCTGCTGCTAAGTAGAGTAATGCTGTCGCCCTTCATCAGATTGATTTGCAGTGAATGCAGACCCCGCTGTCCTGTCGGTGGTCTTCGAAAGATCTTCTACGCAACAGATATGCGTGTAGATCGCAGGCGCCATGGCTCTGTGAAGCCCTGGCATTTGGGCGGCACATTTCAAGCTATTGAAAAAGTTCGGCTGTGAAAAGGACCGAGATGAAGGGGGAAGCTCCTCAGACAGTTCTGCAAGGACTTGCTCCATATGCTTTGGCAAAGACTGACACGATCCGACTTGCATGCTTGGGCGCTTGGGATGCGTTTATTCGCATCCCTCCAGCTCCACCCTTCAAACTGTTCCCTCAGTTCGTTCTGGAGTGAGGGCTCTGAGTCCGCAAGCTGGCCCCGCTTCGATGGTTGGAGTAGCCTGGCTCCTCTATGTCCTCCTCGGGACTGCAAATCCCGGTCTTTTTCTTGTGAGATGGCCTTGCTCAGCACCAGCATGCCCGAGTAACACCATGACATCTGGAACATGGCTGTCAAACACGTCCCCGTAAGAATCCCGTCGGTTGGAATCACAACCCGCGGTTTGTACCTTGAGACCAGAATGCTAATCGCCTTCAATCCAAGCCTCTAGAGTCATTCAAGGTCCCTTAGACCTCATAATTTTTCGCAGGCGCTCTACCAGCCTACGTGCCTCAATGTTCAGGGGGCGAGGCGCCGTCTGGTTTGTTGGGGTTTTCTGTCTCGGATTCATAGGGCAAGTATCTTGGTCTTTGGACTTCATGGGGAGATTTCGGGATTTTCAGCTTTGAAGCGCAGAACATCGCAGAACTCATGTGGAGTGCAAGGGTCCGTGGCTGGGAGCGTATTGACTTAAAAGGCTAATGTTGGACCCTCTTTAATAAGGGCCCCCCCCCCGCTTAACATTCGGGCCCTCCGAAAAATAGAAATTAGGGATCCTCAATACGGCCCCCTGAGCTCCCACCGTTCTGGGGTCCCAAAATCAAAACACATTATAGGGGGCCTTGCAATCATTGCCCTGATCCTGAATAAGCAGGCCCCAAAACACATTGTAGGGGACCCTTTGACTAAAGGAGGTCCAACATTACGGAACGCAGACTTCATTGCACATACCCAGGTTGCTGAGGAAAACGTTCGCTGATACAAAAATCAGATTTCTTGTTGGCAATCATGATGCTACGCATTCTAGGTTCAAGCCCGGACCACGTCTGGGAGTGGCATGCGGGAGTTTCTGAAGATGAGGGTCGCTTCCTGGGAGCTGTTATCTTTCACAGGGCTGTTTCGGACAACTTCCATGGCAGATAAAAGACGAAACTTTCATGTCAGCGTTACAGGCAGTGTACTGCGAAATCCTTGTCCCAGCATTCCCAACCTGGAGGTGGACCAACTTCGGCTATGCACTGATCGGTCCCACTCTCAAATGCTGCAAAGAGGATCGTCACCTTTGAATAACCGCCGTCAATGGACAGGCCCGGAGACGGGCGTGTATCCAACCAATGGCCTGCCGAGTGTGGCAATACCGTAGCGAGTGCTTGTGAGCAGGCCTCCGAACAGAGCAGCAGTATTCCCGAATTGACCTTCGGGAAGTTGCCATGCAGCAGCGTCTTTGCACTGAAGCTCACATGGTATTTTTGAGAATACTCTCCATGTTATCTTCCGGGGTCGCTGATAGAATCTCCTTTTGCCTGGGGTCCTCTTTCTTGAGAACCTTCCGAAACATGCGGCGAGAACATTTGCAACACCAACAAGCCTCAGGTGGCTCCACAATCATCATGGCCTGCCAATCGCTGGGTATCGGTCCGGGCTGGTCTGCGCCTGAGAACAGGAACGCTGCAGTGTGTCGAGCAACGCACATCTCGAGGGATTCAGGCAGAGGCTTTTTTGCCAAGAGGAGTCGGTAGAGTGATAGACTTTCAGCTCTAGCTCGCATCAGGAAGATTCAGGAAGAAGGGTCGGGGATTGCAGCTCATAGCACTGAGCCTGCCCAATAGTTGTCTGTTTGAAAGGTCTGGGTGCTTGTTCGCGCGGGTCATTCGGCCTGTATATTCTTTCCAGGAAGAAGCAGCCGACACAGACACGGAAGCGCGATTCAACAAGGCTTCAAGGTGCATCGATTTTTGGTAAACATGTTGCATGTTGGCGAGTCAGATGTCAGCATGATGATGGCGAAGCTGCCAAGGATCTGGAAGAGCGCCGACGACTGCACCACAGTGCTCTTCACCTTCGAGCTGCTGGCGATGGGCTTGGCTTACTTTTTGGGTTAACTTACTTTAACTTGAAGGAGACGCTGAGGTCCATCAGTGCAGAGGTGTAGTGAGCAAGTGGCCCAAGCTTTTGTGAAATGTCTCCGTGACCACGCTGCATGCGCCTCTACCAAACTTTGGCCTGAGGTGCGCATCTTCGAGAAAGGACCCTTTTTCCATGTGGACTGTAGGTTTCGCGGGATTTCAAAGCTTCCGACATGCCTCTGGCGTTTCGCATGCTTTGAGCTCTAAATCGCGATTTCCTTGCATCTTGAGGTTGGAGATTCGCAGGCTGGAGCTCAATCCGAAAAAAAAAAAAAATCCTAGATCATTCATTAATTAACAGCTTTGACCTGAATGGGTGTTGTGGAAGAAGATGTAGCTCGGCTGCCTGCAATCTTGAACCGTGACCTTGAGCGAACGTGTCTGTTGATGGTAAGTGCAGGTTTCCTTCTTTCGGAGCATCTTCGCAGGGATCTCTGGCCACCCATGTAATATGTTTGCAAGCTTGCTTGTACCATTGCCCCACGGTTGCCTTTACAGTACGGACTAAGTATTGCTGTTGTGTCTGCAATTTGACTACATACATAGCCCCTCAACCTTTGTGCTGGAACGTACTGAAGCCCCACTTAGCAGGATACCTGTTCTTTGTCGAAGATGACAAGAATTGGAACTTTTTCGATGCCCTTGCACCTCGGCTTGCATATCTAGACTTGCAGCTCTCCCTAGGACGACTTTCAACTAGGGGAATTCCAAGTGTTTTTTGCCGCTGTACAGCGAGAAGTGCGACCGAACGCATGCACAGATTTCACGGGAGATGTTAGACAGTGACCAACAAGCTTCCCACGACACTGGGTTGCTGTTGAGGAACTTAAAGCACTCAACATTCAACGTTTTGAGGTTGTCATATCTAGATGACAAGGTGTTTTGCTTGATCAAAGGCATCTTCACTGATGAGTTCGTTTGCGGGCATTTCGCTTTGTGGCACTGGCTTTGGCCTAAACCCTCAAACTCTCAAACCTTGCCACAAGTCCACACTGTGGAATGTACCCCTAATCCAAAAGCGTGGTGAAACTTTCCAAGCATGTAAACTCTGAATCAACAGCCTCAGTGCGGATCTTCTTGTCAGGTGGTGGCCATCTCTCTCTTTAGCATGGCCGGCTCCTTTGAAAGTCTTGTTGACGCAGCAAGTTTTCCAGCACTCGAAAGTGTTGAAAGAGCAGGAATGGGGGAACTCTTGAGTGCTTGAACTCTTCAGCCCACACCCCAATGCAACTTAACCCTGAATTTCAATCCATTGATTCTGAATCCCAAGGTCTGATGTTACTGTTCAGAAGCCCTCAACAATGAACCTCCCGAGGTGATGTCGCAGCAGGCGGCTGCTTCAGCCAACGGCCAGGCTCCAAATGGCCCTCCCTGCGCGCTTCAGACTCATGACGCTGAGGTTGGCTTCAGGGGCTGTCAGGGCAGCTCAGGCTAAGTTTCCATTTTCTTTTGCGTAATTCCCCAGGCACTATGGTAGTTGGCTTTTTATTTTGGAAATAATGGAAAAGAAAATAGAAACTCTATAAAGATGCTGGAAAAGAGAATGGAAACTACTATAGCATATCTTACACTGTGGCTGGTAGGACCTGATAGGAAGAGATGCTCGGGGACAGAAATGAGGCTTGAGGTGTTTAAGTGTGAGAGTCACTTGACAGGATTGGTGCAAGAGTCGTCGCTGTTTCTCATTCATTTTGTTGTGGATGGATGTGACTTTGACTCCTCATTTCGCTGACCAACCAGAAGTGGATGGTAGTTTCCATTTTCTTTTCCATTATTATTCCCAATTCACTTTAGTAGTTCGTTTCTATTTTCATACTCCCAAGGTATATTCTAGTAGTTCCATTTTCTTTTCCGTTATCCTTATATAACCCCAATATGTACCCTATTACAATATAGTAGTTTCCATTTCCTTTCCATTCTTCCCACTACACTATAGCAGTTTTCCATTCCTCTCCTCTCCCCATTGAGCACGCGACAGAGAAGCCAGGAGCCGCCATGCAAAAGATGAAGGCTCGTGTTTAGGGTTCAGGCTTCAGGGTTTAGTGGTTTAGGAGACATGTGGACCCCAATAAGTAGTGGTAAGGGCTTAGGTTGGGGATGCAGAGGTCTGCGTTGTGGGTGGTTTTGAGAAGGTACAAGCATTCTGCCCAGCGTCAGGCGGGTTGCGGCGCAGGGCATCGAATCAAGAAATTTGACCAACGCAAGCAAACCGCACACTCGCATCCCGGTTTGCACAAGGTTACTGCAAGGACCTCCTTTTATAAGCAATTGTGAGGCAAGTGTTTATCGTTTCCATGGTCTTTCATAATTAGCAATCCGTAGCCATACCTGTAGTGGCAACAGTGCGAGGACTTCGTAGGGCATGGAGTTGTGACCATACCAAACCAGGGCGGTCAACACGAGAATACCCTGGAAGTGTAGAACGAGAATATAGATCTTCTATGGTAGGTGTTTAGCCTTCGTACAAGAAGGACATTTTTTATTTGGAATGCAGCCGTCTTTCTCAGGAAGCGCAGCCCAAAAGGGAGCCATTGGACATGGTTGGTTTGTGGCAAGGCAGTTTTACACAATGTTCCCACGTACGAACAGCTAAGCTGCAAAGAAACTGCTTTCGTCCTAACCACTCCTCTCCTCCCCCTTGTGAAGATTGTAGCAGTCCCTGACCAATGACCTCTTCTGAAATCCTTTGTCTGAAATCCCCTAGTAGAAGCACCTTTGTTACCTTCGTTGCAGTAGGTCCTACGGACACTTCGGTTGCTCCGTTTGTTGCGCCTCTTCCGCGTCTTCAAAGGCGTTGAGGAGGCCAAGCAAGAGCATTCTTGAAGTACCAGCACTCTTTTCGAGACACAAGCAGCCTTCAACCTTGATTGACATGGGATTTAACCAACCGTGGCCTGAAGAATGATGACCCAAGATTTGCAAAGACAATCATGCAGTTTCAAGGCTCGTCTATCGTCTATCAGGTATGTTGGAGCAGTAGGTGAGGGGTGCGAATGCCTCCACTCTCGAGTTCGGGTTCTGGTTAAGGTGGTTGGGCCTATTTGAAGGAATGACTGAGCTGTGCGACACTTGCGGAACCATTTCATATGTCAGAGTCCGGTGTGCCCCTTCCGGCTCGCAACCATCAAACATAGCAGCTGGAATTCAGACTTTACTGCTTACCCGCTTCCAGCGCAAGAGCAAGTTGAACCTCGTGGGCTCAAAAGGTGAACCGCTTTGTGGAGCTTCTCCTGAACAGCGTCGCAGGCTGAGGAAAAGAGTCAGTGGAAAACACAGCCACTTACAGGAACAGCTGAGATCGCAGGCAGGCCGATTCAAAACTTGGTAGTCCTCACGCTCTCGTACCATCAACGAATCCATTCCAGAATGCTCCCGAAGCCACCCGGTCCCCATGATTCCAAGCCAAGGCCTTGAAGCCTTTACCACTGTACCCTGTAGATCGGCAAAATGCAATGAACTTGCAAGCCTTCAGAGGTCGTTCAGACATTTCAGAGGCCCATGCGCAGGCGCACCCTTGGTTCCAAATGAAGCTCCTTGGTTGTGGAGCCCAAGGTGCGCACGGTATTTCTTGCCATGATTATGGTGCGGGGCCAAGATGTGGAGGCAAAGGCCCTTGCAGAAGCAAGCCGTACCAGCAAAAGGGCTGGGCCTGTTTACGGATTCTTACAGTCAACGAGAGGGTGCAAGCTACCCTCGGCTGAGAACTTATACCTGCCTTTTGTCAGGAACTGCTTGGCGTGTCTGCTTACAGCAGAGATCCTGCAGGCTGCGACGTACGTAGTCCGCGCTCCGTGCTACACACCCCATAGCCATGGCTTGTACATCTTGAAGCTTTGAGGGCTTTGAATCTTTAAGCAGCTTTCTGAGAATACCGGAGTCTCTTCCATGCACGAACAGCCCTGCATCCAGAACATGAGACCCCCGCGGCAGTTCCCAGAGGCCCAGGTTTATGAGGAGCCTCCTAGAGCCCAGGTCGCTGCGGTCCTAGCCTTGATTGCCACGGCGGTCATCGCCTGCGTTGCCACGGCCCGGGGCTGGGGGGCTGGGATCATGTGCGTTCAGGAAAGTAGTGGGAACAAAGCGGTACAACTTAGTAAGATGATGTCTCGAATGCTCACGATATCCCAGTGAAGATTATGCAGCAGTGCCTCAGTCATGTAGAGAGGCATGTAGTTCCTGGCTGGGATGATTTGAGGGTGTGGGGGTTCACACTTTGAGAGGGATGTGATGTCGGCCAAACGCTAGGGTTCTGCGACTGGCTTACCGCCATGCGGACTTCAGGAGGATGAGGTGCTTTTCTTGGGTGCACAAATTATGCGGAAGATCGCTTTCGCCTACAAAGACCAACTTTCAAAATCCAAGCCAAGTCCAGCAAGGGCTTTATTTAGAGGCTCTGGTTTTGGTGTATTCCTTGCGAGTATACCACTTGCCCAGCTACTCTACCAGGATGCGTCTAGACACGTAGGCCAAGCGGACATGCGTGAGCACAAAGGTAGAATAGACTGCGTCCTGCTAATAGCAAAAATGCGAGCAGAAACACTTCTGTAGTGGTTGTGGTTTTGGCAGCGGCCACAGCGGTAGCAGTTCAAGTCGACTGGCATTCGAACTGGCACGGCAGCTGCTAGTAATTTTGGTGGTGGCAGTAGCAGCAGCATTAGTAGGAGCAGTAGCAGTAATCATAATACATATCCGTGGAGCATGAATTTGTAGTCATATAGAGTTCAGTCTCCATTCACACTGTCAGCAACTATTAGAACTGTGAGTAACCAGTCTTTACCAGATGCGAACAACAGTCAAAGTGATGCAGGCTCGTGCATGGCTGCGCGACCACTCGCTACCCAAGCTCCCCGAGATCCACTGAAGCGGATACAGCTTCCGGTGGTTTCGGGCAAGGGCTTTGGGTTTCAAGAGTTCAAGATAAGCGCTTTGGGTTTCAGACTTGGAGCAGCTTGCATCACGGTTGGGGTTTGGGGTGTTCAGGCACAGGGGCTCAGCCTCCCACTCCTCGCTACTCCTACCTACAGTGAAAATCCCAATGTAGCAAAGGCAAGTGCTTCATGGGTTTGCTTCTTGGCCATATGCGTGCTTAGATATGCTCAGAATGTGTTGACCATAGCTCACGGGACCTGGGCCCGAACCACAAGTTCAAGCCCATGCCACAAACATCTACTCTGATTGTTCCAATACGATTTACTGCGCCTGAAGCCTCCTTGAGCTGAAGCTGACACGCCGTGTCCCAGCAGGGGGGACTCTCCAAGAGAACCCCTCAGACTTTCGGTGCTTGTGGCCCGAAGGCGACAACCTGCAGGGCCGTAGAAAGGCGAAAGTTGCTGATACTTATGAACGGAAAGTGCAGCATGTCCCAAGAATTCAGATAGGGCTGAATTTCTGCATAGGACCCTGTCAAAAATGACTCGCAGGATGACAGCTCTAAGGCTCTGTGGGTGGCTCCCTCAAGCATGCCGCGAGGTCCACAAGCTCCAATGTAGTCTCCAGGCGAAAAGTCGTCCAAAGATAGAGACCGTGATTTCATGCTGCACATTGGTCGAAAATGTGTTGATTGCCCCTTTTGCGATGCATAAGTCCTGCTTTAAGCAGACAGATCAATGGGAAGGCTTGCCAACTGCGGATATGAACCGGCCAGTCACAATCAATACAGACAATACTCAATACAGCTTGCTTTGTGCACAGGGAGCTCGCATGTTTCTCATGAATAAGCTGAATGTTGATGCCAAGTCCTTCATGCCATCTTCACAAGCTTATGTCTTTAAAGCAGAAATACACAATAGGCTGCTTATAGTACAAATGTATGGCGCCTCATGGCCCCAATGCATCCCCAATAAGAACCCAAACCCGTTTTCATGTCAGAAGCCGTGAATGTAGCTCACATGGCTCAAGCTGGTACCATGAGGACACATACAGCGTGAAGGACAAGATGTGAAAGGTTGTAAATTGTAAGTTGACAAGTTCTGAGTGTGCAGCTTCCAGCTCCTCCCTCTCAGACCGCAAAGCTGACAATGGTACCAACTCGACACAGATCGTAGCTACTGCGCCTTGCGCCCACACTAGCCTGCCAGCGGTACGCAAGCAGACATCAGACATCTGCATTTTTGGGTAGTTTGCATACTAGAGCGCACTCTAGGTTGGACTGCGCTGTCAAATTTGCTGGTGCCCGACACACCCTACAAGACCAGCAGGGTTCCTGGCTACGGCGACCTGCTGTTGCTTAGGCGGTCTGATGAATGAAGGATTAGAAAAGGAGTTCACTGTGATCTTGAGGCTTCCTTGGCCTGCACTAGATGGCCCGCTTTGGTGTCTGATCACATTTACGATAACTGTAGCACGGCATGATGATAACATTTGTGAGGATAGTAACGGTTAGTAACGAACCCGGATGACCGCCACGCCTCATCAAACAGCATGATTTCTTCCCCGGCTCACGCAGCCCGTGTAAACTTTGCAAGTTGCCTCATATCTTGTTTTGTCCCCATGCAACTCAGGCCATGGGCATCCTCTTCTCGTCGATCTTTGGGTCCCTCCTGGGTAGCAAGGAGGTGGGCCTCCAGGGCACTGAGCGACATTCAGCGGGGATTTCAGTTAGGAGGAGGCGATCCCAAGAAAGGAACACGTCTGTGACAGCGGGGCAGAAGACATGGAAGAAGGCAGTGGGCCCAGAAGACTAGCATCTCCGCAAAGCAATTGCTGCATCCCTCATCCCTGCGACGTCTTGGAGACCTACAAATGTCCTTTGGAGCACCCCGTAGCGCTCTCCAGCACCTCTTTGCTGACACTGTGACCCCAGGGCAACTTACTGGCGCTTAAGGGGGAGTGGTGGAGTGAGTCCGTATAACAGTGTGTAGAATCCTTATATAATGGTATAAATCCGTGTAGAACCCGTATACCTACTTCGTGATGCCCCATCATATCCCAGTATACTCCTTGAGCACACCTGCTGGAGGTTAGAATCCTGATCCTGGGCCTGGCTTCAGCCTGAGTGATCCTGTCAATGATTTTTTCTTTGGGGGTGGGACAGCAGGACTGAAGGAGTCTGAAGGAAGCCGGGGTAACCAAATTGCAAACAGCAAGACCAGCCAGTAGAGGAATGGCACAGTTTCAACATAACAGAACAAAAAAGCGGAAACATGGTGAAGACCCGATTGTCATGATCTGTGCTCTTTGTTGTTTTATGAGGTTTTGTTCTCTCGCCAAGTCACCCATGTCCCATGTGTTTGGAGTCGCCAACCGCACAGGGTGTCCGTACAGTGCCTAGCCACGAAGAGTTCTGGGAATGCCCGACTGCGGCGTGTCTTACAGAGACCGACTGCGCAAGTCCGCCGACAGTGCCCAAATCAGAACTGTTATGAACTTTTTGGAGTATTCCTCGAGGCATTCCTCAAGGCTCAGCCCGTAGCTTAAGTACATAGTACATGATATAAGGTACTCGATGCCAACAGGTGGGATGCTCAAAGGTGAGCACCTTGTATTGTTGTTTTGGACTTGCATGCGTGCCATCTGTGAGTTGGGGGACCTATGGATTTGTTTGGGTGCTCCGCGTCTGGAGATTTTGCAAGATGAAGAAAAATCAGCGCGAACACGGTTCAGGAGAATCCAGCTCTTTGCCAGTTTTGTGTTGTAGCCTTTGCAATTTTGTTTTCGGCGTAATATCTTCAAATGGTTTTGGCTGGCGGCGAATCCCCCCGCTGCCTCACTGAAATCAGGTATATGCAGCCCGGTTTCTGCTTCATTCTGTGAATGTTCCTTGTTTCAGTTATTGCTCAACGACGCTCGGCCATGAACCCGTTCATTCTTTTCTTCAGTGCTAGACTATGCCAGCAGTCTTCGACTGCAAGGACTCCAAGGAAAGGAGCAAATTCAGTTCTCCTGGCGCCACGCTTATAATCTTGAGCTCCTAAAGCCTGTGACCGTGGAAGCCACAGCCCTTACCCAAGCGTACGCTCGGAAGAGACCAAGTTGTCACCTACCAGGACAATGCAGGCAAGACGACAATTCTCTACAGGCTGCAGGTAGATGAGGCCGGGGGCATGGGAATGTTCACAGAAGTTCAGGGGAAACTGGGTTGCAAAGCTAGTCCTCAGACAGCGCGCTTACGCAAGCAGGCGTCGAGTGGCATGAGTTGTTTATGCTGCCCGGAGCACTTGAACTCAATTATGAATGAATGCTGCTGTCAGGTCCTTTTTTTTGATTATAAAGCGAAGCGCCCCCTCAATCTGCAAATCAGCACTGACTATTAGATTATTAGATTGTTCTGTTCCCAAGCAAAACTGCTTGCAGATGCCCCCAGAGTAGTTGCAAGAGATGCATGAGTACACTTTCAAAGACTGCAAGGCAGGGTAACTCGTTGATAAATACCCAATATCAGGCTCGCAAACCACCTCATGAATCTCCACAACGAACCTTCACTCTGGGGCAGGTTGTCCAGACAATCCCCACGATCGGCTTCAACGTCGAGACTGCTCTTCGGCGCAAGGTTGTTGAGTCAAGATCACGTACTAGTAGCTCCCAGGGCAACCCTTTGTATGTCCTAATCGTAGGCACGAATGGCTTTTTCGTGTCTAGAACCCAAAGGTTTGACAGCGTCAAAACTTACCGTCACTTCTATCCCGGAGGCTTTCAGCATCAGCATGCAAATGCGTGTTTTCCACGCAGGCTTCGTCAGGTCTAGGCTTCACAGCGCCTGCTTTCTGTCGGACTTGCCGATATGGTGCCGCAGGAGCATTTTCGACCTTCAACCGCAACTCACCTGATTTGAATGCAAGACCCAAGTGCTGCGTCCCAGGTGCAATACAAGAACATCAAGTTCCAGGCCTGGGTCTCGGATCCGCGTCATGCCTACAGGGCCTGGAACCGGACTCGGAGGGGCAGAGCTTATTGCGCCATGTCTGGGGATGGCGTATGCTTCTTTTGGGTTGAAGCGAAATAATTTTGCAGCTTTGCATAATCAGGTGGCAAGTTGGTATTAAGGTTTTGCCGTAAACCCCACATGGCGCACAAAGCAAAGCTACCGCCATTGTCTCCCACAGCCAAAGCAAACAAACTCCCAGCCTTCGATGTGAACATAATGCTGCTCAGGTGTGGGACCTGGGAGGCCAGACGAGCATTCGACCGTATTGGAGGCGGTTTGGGATTTTTCTTAGGGTAAAGGATGCACCAGTGCTTCTCCAGAATGCCCATAATGTGAGTTGCAGGTTATCATTCCTCCCAGCCTAGCGCAACTCACACAGCTGTCCCTTTGATAAGAAGCCACCTGAATGCCAGCGTGCGGGTCTACTTGTCCCGAGCAGATGATGGAATTGCATGATCCTAGCTGTTTTGCGAGGTGCTACTACCCCAACACGAATGCCATTATCTATGCGGCACGCTCAGGAAAATGAACATGTTTATCATGATCAGTACAGACATGTGAATACTGCTCTAGATGAGTGCTTTCTTCTATTGGTATTGCATTATGTCAGGGCCTCAGCCTGGAGAGCTTCCGCGTGTGGAACCCCAAACTTGCAAACCTGGACAATTGCATCCAAAACGCCACAAAACCTTCCTCCAGAGCTGTTCAGCCTTGAATCTGAGAACATCGTACTTTGCAAGATGCAGCCCAGCGTCCCACCCCTTTCCTTAACTGCAAGCTGAGGTCGTGGACTCTGCGGACCCTGACCGAATCGGGGATTCTAAGGAGGAGCTGCGCCTGATGCTGGAGGCGCTACGGAAGATCTGAAGATAATCAAAGGTCAAGGGAGTAAGGGCTTCGGGTTCAGGGCTTGATTTGGGGCTCGGGGATGGTGACACTGTACATCTCTTGCAAGGGTGAGGCAGACGCATCTCTTGCGGGATGCTGCTGTGCTGGACCTATTCAGATTGCCATGCCCTGCTACAAGCGATCTTGTTTACGATATCGAGTGCTGACAGCCGCGGGCAATGCTCGTCGTGGGGTTCTGACGAATCCCAAAACTCAAACTTACCCTCTCCTTGTATTCAAGCTATCAATCCCTTAGCATGTCCTAGAATGTTTGCATGGTCTGCCCGCGATCGGCTGCAAATTCTGATCATTGTTACAGATGCTCATCTTGTGAGCTGCCCATGAACAGCTGCACCCTGAAGGCCTTGTCTGCCACTTTCTCATGATCCTGCTGGATGAGTGCCCAAAGTCTTGCTTGCCTTCACAGCAAGAAATCCCAGCAAATCTCGAAGTATTCCCCTCGCACTCGAAGTAGTAAATTACAAGCCTGACGTAGATAGTGTCCTTCGAGTGTGATTGTTCAGGAGGAGGAGCTCAAAGGCGTGACTCTGCTGGTCCTTGCAAACAAGCAGGACAGACTTCCGGAGCTCGTCTGATTTTCCCTCGTTTGCAGCTTTTGCCTCACATGACGCGGGGTCATATGTATCTGAGCCTCCATCTGGAACTTCCGGTAGCTGCTTTGGATGTTGAAGGGCTGTGGTCTCCCGGTATATCGGCGACGCGGGTGTCATGATGTCTCCGATTGCCTGAAACTCCAAGACTTCAACACTACCTAATTCTAAAACCCCATTAAAGGGCACGAAAGCTGTGTCAATGAGAGCTGGGAGGACCTTCCAGGTGCCCTCAGCGCTGCTGAGGCCGTTTGGAATTCGTTTGTGTAGTTGCTGCTAGCAACAATGATTCTGGATGTAGGGTGCAGGGGTTTAGGGATGTGTAGCGCTTTACACAGAAAAACGGTGTAGGGAGGACGGTAGGGTTGCAAGTTAAATTAGGCATCGTTATGAATCATGGGTGGCTTCTTGCTACAGTTGATATCAGGGACACCCAATTAGTTGAAGAGTCCCAGACGAGCTCTTGCAGTTGTCACACGAGTGAGACTGCGACAGGACTGCTTGCCGTTCAATGGGCTGAGCCGAGTCTTGTTAGATCATTATTTGCCCTAAGCTCTTTCTTGGTAGCCATGCCCCAATTTAGGAAATGCCTACGGATAGAACCGCTAGGTCAGGGATTCTGAAGGCTCACTGACCGATGACAACAGCCTTCCAAGCTGCCTGGAGAGGTCTCGGAGTCCCTGGGGCTCACAGCCACTTGGCCATGAAATGTCGTTTACGTGGTAGGCTGTGTGGGGTAAAACGATTTTGCCAGGGTTGTGCCACCACAAAACTAGGGCCTGATCCTATTGTTTTTATCATTTAGCGCCTGTAAAGTCAGTACAGGGCCTTTCAATATCCAGTTCTCGCTAAGCGTCATGGTGCCAGTGCAACTATCCTAGATACCAGTCGTTTGGTGGTGGGCAGGCCGATCATTTCAGAAACCTAGCGGTTGAGCCTTACACCAGTTGGGAAGTTCTGCGTTCGTAGAACTCAGCAGCTGCCTTGTCGCTGCGACTTGGCAAGCTTTGATGGCTGGCAATCCGCAGAGCATTTCCCATAAACAAGTTGTCGCGAACATGTGCGTGTTCACGAGACAGGCGAATGAGACTTGACTCTGGATTCCCCAGGCCATCCGGAACCGGCAGTGGGCAATTTTCCAGACGCACGTACCCCAGCTCCTAATTCCTCATGCAGCAGTGTTTTCTGTGAAGCTTGAAGCCACGGAAGAAAACAGCAGCCGCTACAAGGCAACTGCACTTGGATTAAGAATCGTGATAGCAAGCGTTTGGCAGTGAGCAGCCATGGGTCCCGGCCATCCTTGTGCAAGGCGACTCCTAGCAGCTGTAATCACATGTTCAAACCACTGCAGTGAGCTGGGCTCATTTGACCGCGCTCGACCGTGAAGAGTCTATCCAAACTCTGATCGCACACCTTGTCTTTCAACCAAATTGAGTAATAGCTCCCAGCCTTTTAAATTCCACTGCTGATGCACAAGCAAGCCTTGAACTCTGAGCAACAGCAATGAGGCCTTCCGCTTGAAACGTAGTGCATCTTGTATTTTCCAGGTCCGCGCTGAAGGGCTCTGGCATCAATGAAGGCCTGTGTACAGATGCTGCCTTGGAGACCTTGTCCTTGTCTTGGTTCTCGATTCTGCTTCGCCTATGCCCCCTTCAAGCATCCCACAGATGGGATTTGACCCGAGCGAGTTAGAAAACATCCTTGTTGACAGGATATCACATAGGTTCAGGGATACTTGCCCCAACGATGGAGCATCACATGGGAAACACATGGACAACTAAATGGCAACTAGGATGATAGGAGTTATATTGGGATATTGCCTCTGGACTCTTTGGATCTCGGAGCTGAGATGAATTTGCCGCTACTGTGCGCTGCAGGTCTGGACTGGCTGGTCAGCGTCCTCTCGAGCACCTGAGGAAGCGGGCAGCCGGCAAAGCTCTCCCCGGTGTCCTAAAGGGAAGGAGTGAAAGGTTTCGGCAACACGAACAGGGAGATCAGAGCCTTTCATACAGATGTGAAGCTGTTGTGAACATATCAAAAACTTCGGGCAAAGCATGCTTTAAGACTCACCGTAAATTGCAGGCACTATGTCTTTCAGCAAGGTCGAATTCGGCATTGCACGAAAGTGCCCCCATGCACCTCTCGGTTTCGGCTTTTGCCCGAACGTGAAAAAGCCAGCTATGCACAAGCTCAGGAGCCAGACTTCAGCAATCCTTGAAGCACAGAAGCCGACCAGCTGCTTTGAGTTGGCCATTGTAGGCCATTTATTGAGCTTGGAGTTGGAATGGGCGCTGATGACACCGCATTTGGGTTCTGGGTCGCGTCCTGGCACTACCATGCTTGCAAAGCCATCAGAAGGGTCATGGAAGAAATAGCTTGTGCCAGAATTTATGTAAGTCAATCCTCCTCCACAGAAGTTCTTCGTGAAAAGCGGGTTCGGGTCCTGGTAGCGTCCGCAAGATTTGACACAAGCCTTATGATGTATCACCAAAAGCCTTTTGGCAATCCACTTGGGTTTCAGCCGCCATGTTTCCTTTCTGTTCACCATTTGACCTGGTAGAATCACCTGGACCTAGTCCAAACTTCAATCGAAATTCACATTGTGACGGCACTCATCGCATCAACGATACATCTCAGAACTCAGCGGCAACACGCTTCTTATGGCCGTGGCGCGCCAGTAGTGGCACGCGAGCAGGAGGCGGGTTGCATGTTTTGAAGGTCCTCTCAATAACAATGGGCAGCTGTCCAGACTGCAATCCACACAATTTGGCCAGCTTGGGATGGAGTAGTTGGAGCTGATCGCAGCGATTCCATTGGTTGGATATTTTTTGTGCTTCCTGAAGACTGATCTCTTCAGCGCACAGGACAGGAATTCAGGCACCCCTCTTTCCCCTGCATGAATGCATTCTCCATGCTGAAGGAGGCAAGGCAGCACAACACTGCTACCCGAGCAATTATAGTCGGGCACGCTGTGCATAATTTGCTAACATTCGGCAATGTTCGGCTTTCCTTCCGCATGTACCACGAGGTTTAGGACGTGAAGGATTCATGATTGGTACTGTCCCCAGTAGTCTCCAAAACTGCTACAGCATCTCCTACAAAGCTGTACCAAAGAGGCAAGACAATGGCGAGTGGAGCTGCTGGCGGGAACTATTACGAACGCATCAACAGGTGCATGGGCGGCTAGCCAAATTTGTGTCTGCCTGATGTGGTAGATAAGCAGGCTTTGGTGTGCGACTGATGAGAATTGAATATGATTGCTAGGTTTCGAAATGATGCTGAATAACGGGGTCCTTCAAGGGGATTTGCTCAATGTTCGTTTCGATGATTAGCCTCTATCGCATGTGTCACATGGATCTTTGTCAGAATTGTTTTGGGTTTGGCAGTTGCAAGTGTTGCGAGTAGATGCGGGCGCAAATTGTGGAGACCGTACATTTGAGCATGAGCCCAGTGGCCAAGCGCCATGTGCGGTATGAATTCCATGAATTGCACCTTCAGGGTAGCTTGGCCCCTACTGTTGCGAGACTTTGTGTTTTAGCCTTCAGGACTGGCATGTTTACCTTGTCGGGCAGCCAGGTCTAGGTGGATGTGACGTGGGGATTGATGTGACTATGAGCCACCAAGGCTTCATCGAGACGTTTTTCAATGGTTTCCTGGACCTTACTTCATTCCCTTAAGCCCAATGAAGGAGGGCTGCTTCAAATCTTTGGGGATTGTGGAGTCTTGGCTCCATCTCAGAGGGTGCATCCCTCGCCTCCCTGTCCCCCTTCTTGCCCCAAAGCCTTAACGTCTAAATCTTGACACCCTGCAGATTCATCCTCGGCTTAACCCGAAGCACCCTGTAGCGCTCGCTTCTGAAATCCAAGCACCCAACAGCCTGCTGCTGAAATCCCAGACTTGGTCTTTGGCACCTGTAGACACATGCTTCTAGCCTGCCAGGCTGTCTGAGCGGTTGTCAGGCTTGCAGCAAGGCCAGTGGAGCAGGGCATTCTCAGATTCTCCCTGATCGCCCTCTTTTCAATGAGATTTGACTTCAAGGGGGGCTGGCGAATGGATCCCTGTGCACCTTGCTGTTTGTCGATATTGAACAATTCAGAAGGTTCTAGCAGGAGCACGCATGTTGCAACTGCTTTGCTTCAAGGGAGGGCCACAGTTTAGTTGGGAAACTACAAATGGACTTATTGGGTACCGACTGATTGTGTACCCTTACTTGAGTCCCAACACGGAAATCTGCTGCTTGGCCGCGTCGGAAGGCCTGGAGCATGAGCGCAACTCGCGCTTCGATCAGCTCAGCCAGCGCATGTCTGGGCCTCGGGTACGACACGCTGTCAGCCAAAATCATTACCAACATGATCGTCCTAGATTCCCCGTATACTTGCATGATTAGATTATGGTATCGGGTGCCTCAGCCATTTAGGTCCCACAGTACAGAGTGTCTGGTCTTTGGGGGCAGTTTTTTGGTATCGAGCGTGTTGGAGCCAGAAGCTGTTGGGCCCCAAGCTGCAAGTGTAGGGAGGTGGCACAAGGGCTCAGAAACAGTAGCTGTTGCATGTCAGAGTCAGACTCTCACATGCAGCGAGGTATGACGTCGATCTCAAGCTCCAACAAAGCCAGGCGCAGTGAATGGTTGGCTGCTTGATGTCAGAACAGTACAGTAGTAAGTAGTCCCTAGTGGGACCGGACAGATTGATCGCGTCAGACATAAGAGAAGCCCTTGGCAAACAAGAGCTTTCCACATATAGGTCCAGGGCGGCCTTGTATACTCATTCTTCAGCCCTCAACTCCCAAGTTGAACCCTAATTTGGTGAATCGACCTCAAACCCATCCCTAATGCCCAAGATGCTGAACCCCATGCCCAATCTCTTTGCTGGAGGAGTCGCTTCACTCGGACCTGGCGCTCCTGAAGGACCGGCTATAAGCTCATGACCAATCAGCCCCTTTGAGGCTTCATAGGGATGAGCCTGGGGCTGGTGAAGACTTGTACGACTTTTTGCAGCTGGGATCCTTGGGATCTTGTTCTGGTGGCCGCTGTCTTGTGTTCACGTTGCTCTGGCAAGAGAATACTAGAAATGAAGACCGGGGCTTTAGCACTAGGACTTTGGGGATCACTAGGCTCTGGACATGTCATCATGCACGACAAAGCTCAAGGAGGCATCCATTCGCCAGTCGTACGACCCCAAAGTGCTCAAGAGCATTCAGACTCAGGGCTCTGAACAGAGTCTGCCCCTCTTTGTCAGGGTCCCTGACAGTGCCTTGCAAGTGCAGGAGGTCCACTTTGAGCGTATCTTCTGGCTTCTTTTGTCGGAGTGGTAGTTCTCAAGGAGTCAGGCATAGATTATTGTGTCCTGTACCTGTGCGTGTTTGCTCGCATGTACTATCATTTGCCATGTGGGGGAAGTTTAGGCAAATCTTAAACAGATGTTTCCCGCAAGGCTGTCTGTAGATATCACTAGACACTCCTCCCCAAAGGGGGTAGCCAATTTTTTTGGGTTTCTAGGTTCAGCTTACCCATGATCGTATTTGAGACCCATCATGTGGGTACTTGGACCCTTTCGGCTACACCGCCCCGTTTCGTCCGCATAGGACCAGCTCCTGAAGTTCCAGCGAGACTTTGACGAGGAGCGATTGGGCCGCGAGGCAGATATCCGTTGGCTTAGCCTCTTAGGATTAAAAGTTCGGGAGTTTTGGGGGTTTGGGGTTTATGGGAACCCAAAGGCTGTAATAGCAGATAAGGATGTTGGGTTCAAGGCACGCAGAGTAATCAAGACTTGGTTTTCTATCGTTCCCTAGCGTGTTAGATTTAAGATGATCCTGCTTGCATGAAGGTTTAGTACTGGCACTGCCAGTTCAGTAGCCATGGGTGCTGTAGGAAAATGGTTACAGTAGCATGTTCAGGTATGCAACATCTTGTTCTGGCGATGTCCCACATACCCATGTAGCTGTCTGAAGCAGTGTTTTCAAGATTTCTGAAGGTTTTGGGCACCTAGAAGCCCACAACAAGGAAGCACCACATTCTGAATGCTTTGTATTCTGGAGCAACTCCGGGTGTCTAGCCTTGTTCTGTACGATTTGGCATGATGCGCCCGCAAATACCTTCAAATTATTGCCACCCTGATATACCGCATGTATCATACTGCAAGACTTCTGATTATGACTCCAGCGCAGAGCATCGAGCTTCGCACTTCAAAGCTTGCTGGGATACTTTTGAAGCCAACATGTATCTTTCTCTTTAATGCCATTCAGACTGACAAATAAGACTTCGGGGTCGTGACATGAACTACTCCTTGCGTCTTGGACCACTAACGATGTCGAACCCTTGCTACCATGGCTTTGTCAGGCCATGACCGAAGCGCGGTCAAAGGAGCTTGGTGCAACTTGGCTGCAGAAGAAGGGTCGAAGGATGATTTCTTGAGGCAAGCGATTCGTCTGGATTGTGATGAAGTATTGTAGGGACCCAGCATGTGCGGTCAAGCTTAGGTAAGGCTTGGGGTCTAGATCTCGTGATCAGGCTTTACGACAACGATCATGGAATTTTGTTGCACCTTAAAACTATTCCATGCCAGGCTGAAGGTGTTGCTGCAGGTGCCCCTAGGATCTTGTGTGAGGCGCATTGGGCGGAATCAATGAATCCAAATGCAAAAGATTTACTTACACGAAGTGATTTTGCAAGGTCATTCGAGTTAAGTATTTTACAGTATATTCTAGTATATGATAGTATCTTATAGTATATTGTCTGTATAATATTACAGACAAACAGAGTATATCATAGTATATTAGAGTATTTTGTAGTATATTACAGAATTTCTATAGGTATATAGGTATATTGTAGTCTGTTATAGTATATTGACTCCAAAGCCGAAGTGCTTGTGCATGAAGTCCTATATTATAGAATAGTATATTATACTATACTGTATTCTTGTATTTTATATTTTGAGTCCCAGAGAGCCCAGAGTTTATCTGGAATCAATGAGGCAGCAGACCTCCGGCTGCAGCAGGCCCTTGAGTCGGAACAGCAGGCGGGCCTCCGGGAGCCGCCGGTACGTCTGTAGGGTCCGTGGGAGCTCTTCAGCCATTTCGTATGGTCCAGAATCTGTTAGACATACATATACAATATACATATACAGTTACATATACATATACATATACGTATACACATACACATACACATGCACATGAACATACACACACATACACACATACATACATACATACATACATACATACATACATACATACATACATGCACACATACATACACATACATACGCATACATACATACACATGCGTAAACAAAAGCACGTACGTAACTAAGACCGCAGGGAGGTTTGCCTTAGAATGTCGAAGCGGATGGAATTCAGCATGGACTGTCTTGGTTTTCTTTTGACAAGATAGCATTCTTCTTGAGCATGTGTGACCTAAGGGAAGGTATTCAAGTCAGTTTTGTCCTAAACTTTCTACCGTCCCAAGTGCTCATATGGCCAGGATGTTGCTGACACTGTTTGGAAACTACCACAGGGGAGGCCCTTCTGGGTCTCTGGTAGGTAATCCTTGAGCCTAGACCTCAAAAAGCCCTCAGAGCTCAAACCCTTAAGAGTAGTTTCCATTATCCCTATATCACCCCCATATACCTCTGTATACCCCTACACACCTTATATAGCCCTTGTACAAACCCAGCCGGCGCCAGGCCCGGCGCGATGCGGAGGCCAAGGTCCTGAAGACCTTTGATGAGCGGACGGCACTTCTGCGCGAGGCCTGGAAGAAAGCTTTGTAGGTTCATTGGTTTATGGGCCTAAGAGCTGTATAGCGCTGGTAGAGCTCATAGGATTTAGGGTGGGCCGCTTTTGAAGGCTTTGAGGCAACAAGTTCAGGGCTCGGAGTGTTGGGATTCAGGATGCCCAGGTTTCAGGTGTATATCTGGGTTCAAGCATTGGTGCAAGTCAACTTGCGAGCCTCCGACTGGCCCTGCCTCACGCCGTCAACCCCAGAACTGTTTAGGCTGTCAATCCGCAAAGCTCGCCCAGTGATCACTGGAAACATCCTTTGCGGGCATATATTGGGGTTATGGGGCATATATTGGGGATCTTATTATAATACACCCAAAGCCATCTTCGGTTTTTGCAGAAGTCCTGTTTCCCAAATCCACGACCACGACCTTGCACCTCACCATGTGTACCCCCAAATTCAGAGCTTAGGGCTTTTGCGGAAGAAGCCCCTGTAGACAGGGCCGACTGCCGCAAGCAGACTGCTGCGTTTGCGTCTAGGATCTAGGCTGGCGATACCCTGGCGATACCTCTGTTTTCACGCCAAGCCCTATGTGAGTTTCGCTTTCTATCGTTTCAACAGATTCTAGGAGTTCACCGAGGGCTTACGGAACAGTAATCAGTGTGCAGCCAGCTCTCTCCCAATTGCTGAGCTGGCAGGAGATCGCTCGGGAAGGACGTTCTCGCGTCGGCGGGCCCAGAAGGGGAAGCTGAAGCAACATGCTTTAGCATCTCAAGACGTGGCTACAGGAGATGTAAGAAGAAGTGCGGAGACCATGGTGACTGTGCATGTCCTTCTGCAACACTATGCGCGGCTCTCTCCTTGTCTGAGTATCCCATTTGCTGGAGTGATGCTGGATGGTATATGTAGTTCCTTGGTGCGTTTGAGGGGATGTGGCCTCACACTTTCGGTCAGCGCCTTTCTGTTAGACTCCGCAGGTCTGATGTAACGTCTGATTTGAGTCTGTTAAACCTTGCTCTTGTTGCTGTGGTCCTTACTCTCTCAGTTCTTCATGGCAGTCGAGCATTGGAATTGCTTGGCTGCAGGCTGAGGCTGAAGCCGCTCTACGCCGTTATGCACGGAGCCCTGAGGGGGAGGACAACTTCGTTTAGGACTGGGACTGGGCATGGGAAACAAGTAGTTGCAAAACGTGTATCGTCCAGCTATTTAAGCTGTGTCTTGTCCGCATGACCCACGAAGCAGTCTGAGATCAAACCCCTTGCACACTGGGTTTGACCTTCAAGCATGGATCTGCACGGTTTCACGCACATCGTGTTCACTCGAAGAACCAGAGAAGCCAGCTTGTCAACTCTGGCAGCAATACGTGTTTGGGGTGGTGACGCATGGTCAGAGCATTGTGAAGCAACATACTGCTGGGACAATGATGTGATTAGTTCTGTGCAGCAGAGTAGCACAGCTTTCGAGTTAATACAAAACCCCAGAAATGAGGGAAGCTAAGATACATAAGTGTGTCACACATCATCTGTTCATAGATCCAGGCATCTGACGTGCTTACCACTGGTTATATGTGTTGGAATGTATGCCGGTAGTTGGGACGCAGGAGGAGTCGTACCCAGTTCAACCGGGACACTCGTGCTTTCATCAGTGCTCACTTGTTGTGACAAGGTGGACGTAGATATCCCCAAGCTCTATGAGAGCTTGCGAGAAGCCTGCTCCTCAGACGCTTTTGCGTAAATTTTCCCCATGCAGAAGGAGCCAGGTCTGAGAAGCTAGTCGTTGTATTGCTGTTTGCAACGTCCATGTGCTACCCCCGCAGAAATTCAAAACGCTCTCGCTCAACGAGAACCGGGAGCCTGGGCTTACTGTCAGCTGGCCTCGGGCTACTCTAGAACCTGAAGCATGCCTTCGGGGAAGAAGCAGTTGTTTCTATGGTTCTATGCGGTGAAGTGGTGGCTGTGTTGCTCATGAACACCTTGATCTTTCATGGCGGATGTCGCAGTTTCTCAATACACCTGTTGAGTCAACGGGGACCCCTACCGCAACCCCCTGCCGTATCGTGTTGCCCAGGAGGCGCAGTCGCGGGAGACTATGGAAGATCGGATTGTTAGGCTCGCAGCTGACTTTCTTAGGGATTCTTGTTTTCATATGTTTTCATCAATTACGAGGGATGACTGCCGTAAACGGCGGACAGTCATGGCAATGATTAAAGCTATGAAGGAAATTGAATTCTAGACCCTGGACCCTTGTGTCCTTTAGGGCCTTGCTTGCTTTCAAAATTGAGCACTTTTGTGAAAGGCGAGCGTCTGAAGAGATCTCGCGGCTCCAGGAGGCATGTGGCAAACAGCTGCAGTAGCTGGACCCCACTCATATGTAGAATATTAGAGGGAGGGAAAAGGAAATCGACATCATTATGGGGCTTTACAAGTGCCGCGCAGCTATAGGGTTTAAGGGAATAGCACGGCAATAATGCAGAAGCGCATGGAAAACACAACGGATCGAAGGGAGACCACGAGAATGACAGCTTTTCTGGCTCGTTGTATGGACTTCTGGGCTACAATTTTACTTAATTTGGGGTCCATATATTGCAAAATGGACGACAACTTGGAAAGCACACTTCAACAACGTATTCGCTTCCAGTATGGAAGTGTAGTAGTTTGTTGTGGCACTTGCCATTGTCTTTGCCACTGCAGTTCCGGAAAAGACGGGGATTTGCCATGCAGACAGCACAAATGATTGTGTGTAGGGTTCACAGTTGTACTTGAAGGCAGCAAGATAGACGATCATAGGATCCTGTATTGCTTGCCGGTTCCATCAAGTCTTGGGTCATTTCGTTGAAGTTGCTTCCGAATTTCTCAAGGAATCGTGGCGGGGGAGGTGAAATGCATTGTCTTCAGCCAGGAGCGGCGCTGTGACTTTGTTGTGCTTATCAATCCCATAGCGCCTTAGACAATTCGACGCTTGAACCAACACCTCCAACACCCCCAATTCCCCAGTGTGCCCTCCAATTCCCCAATCTGCCAAGACACAAGCAAACGAACATGAGTGCTGCAGAGAGGCGATCCTTACGGAGAAGAAGGCCCGGGAAGACACTGAGGAGGCACTCCTTAGGATGATGGAGGACAGCTTCTGACAGCTTTCTCAAGACTTGCAGGTGGATAAACTCGAAGGCGCTCAGTAGCTACCCGACAACCAGCCCACAATTTATGAGGCCTGGCTCTTCATGGACTATGATGAGGATGCTGAAGAGCTCATAACTGGACAGTGAGACCGAAGACTGGTAGCCTCAACAGTAGGAACCAGCTTGGATGCCAAACACTCGTTTGCTACAGCCCGACTAGTGCCGGCGTTCCCTTGGGACTTGTGCTGTCTCTGCAGGGGAGGAGGCACCAGGGATTGAACCCAGCAGCTTCAGGTTGCCAGATGCATCCCTTTAGCCACTTCCAGCACTAATAGTAGGTTACTCCCGATTGGGAGGAAACCCACAAGAAAATCACTATGACAACAAAGAAGTTGGACCTCATTCCATGTGTGCTTCTGGAAACTAGGGAGTATGCACGCTTCCACCCAGTTTCAGTGGGTTATCTAGAGGAGATGGGAGGCAAGTTTTGTGGTCCTCAACTGCTTGTACTGCAGGACACGGTGGCAAAGATGCGGGCAGAGATTGCTCAGGCCAGCAGTCCAGCTCAGCTGATGGTTTGCTTAAGCAAGGATCTCTTGAAGAAGACGAGATTTACTGAGCTCAGTTGCTGGAAGCCCATCCAGAACTGTGGCGCTTCGGATCGTTTGAATCCCATGCCTCGCACCAGACTCATTCCCAGCATAGAGACGTGTTCACGCCTTCGCAGGTCGCCAAACCCCCAGAACATCTCAAGAACCTCTTTGTTAAGCTCCAAGACCCTAACTTGCAACTATCCCGACCGGTACCGTCCCTAAAGCACAGCTTTCCAGTAATCCCTTACTCATATTAATAAAACCACCCCTAATAATAAATAATAAGCACGGGACCCTAAGAATTCCTCATGAG
>CAJNIZ010005780.1:102556-173622 GCA_905231905.1 Symbiodinium pilosum | reverse complement strand
ATTTACTTAAATCTCAATTGAATTTCATTCGATTTTAATTGATTCTAAAAGGAAATTTGTTTAATTTTCAATTGACTCTAACGGGATTTTAATTCGATTTCAATTGATTTTAAAAGGAATGTTAATTAAATTTCAATTGATTCTAACGGTATTTTAATTCGATTTCAATTGATTTTAAAAGGAATCTTAATGAAAAATCAGTTGACTGTAACGGGATCTTAATTGGATTTGAATTGATTTTAAACGGAATTCTAATTAAATTTCAATGGATTCTAACGTGATTTTACTTCGATTTTAATTGATTTTGCAAGGAATGTAAATTAAATTTCAATTGATTCTAGCGGGATTTTATTTCGATTTTAATTGGTTTTAAAAGGAATTTAAAGGCGGCCCTACCAAATCCTTTCAATAAATATGCACCCCTAATAATAAACAATTTTCTGACCCACCGGATGATTTATTATCACGGGGGGGGGAGGGGGGGGGGACGTCGTTTATTATTAGGGGGAAGCGATTATTCCTGTAGTCCAGCTGGCTGTTGGCTCTGAATCATGGAAGCTCTTAGCTGACACGTGGATCGCAAAGCAGCATTCAGCAGAGCATCCGAAACCAACTATGCAAGCATTCGCAACAATGAATATCAGCATATTCTTTGATCTGCCGGCATGTGGACGAGCATGTTGCATCAAGAGGCCAGGGAGCAGTTTCTTTATGAGGCCACCGCTGCGCAGCAGTTGCCAGGATCATGCTGGCCGTGACAGCAATGGCTGCCCTGACTCTGACAAGGCCTTGAGCCACTTTATTCAGCGACCGCTTGCCTGACAGCTCAGATCGGCCAGGTTTGTCAGGGCATCGGCAGGGAAGGGCTGCGGACATTGCTCTCAGAGCATGAGCCCAAGCTTGAACCTCATCCTTGAAATTCCTTCCCGTGTTGATCGCAGGAATTCCGCATGTTAAAGGAGGAGCTCAAAGTCGAACTGGGGCACATGTTCGAGCAGTTGAAGCAGGAGATGTCGTGCGGCCAGCGTTCTTCCTGGAGCTTTTCTGGGAAGTTTGCAACAGGATGTGTGTACTCCCGGATCAATCTGCAAGGCCAGGGTGCCCAGCGCCGGAATGCGTAGCGTTCCATTTGAAGGTTATCCGAAAGCCCTTGTCTATACCAGTGCGATATATATGTATATATGAACGCAATAAAATGAGGCGCGCTCAAGCACGGCGCAATGAACGGCGCAAGGGCTCCACACGTGTGATAAGCATCTTTGAAATTCTGTTGAGCCAAATTGCGCACGAAGCGTGGGCAAGTATGCAGAAGCACGGCGCAAGCCTCGAATTTGAGATGAAGACACACTGGACAACCGCTATTTGTTCGGCACAGTATGAGTCAGTATGAGAACTTAGATCCGGCTCCACAGCGCATGATCGATCGCAACCTGTGCAGCGAGGTTGGCAGCGGACGGCAGATGGGTGCGCCGCCAGGTTGTACTGAAAGCAAGACACATGAACACAGGTCCGAGGGTCCAGCCTGATTTGTCCAGGTCGCTCCTGGGATTCCGTGACGCCGCACTGGCCCTAGCGCTTTCTGCCACTCGATTTACAGTAGCTGGGCAGCGGCTTACCAACCTCTAGCATTCTCTCCATTTTCCAGGATTTGTGCGCTTCGATGAGAAGCGGCGCGTGCGGGCCGTGAGCATGACGTCGCATTGGCCCTTCAAGCTGCGCTTGCCACTTTCTTCTCAGATACAGCATCGAGACCGAACATGGCGGATTCGATTGGTCTCAGGCGGCCTTGGTCCGAACCCTCCATAAGCCATGGTAACCGACTTGAAAGCTACAGCGCGTAAGCTTACAACATTCACAACATTGCAGGTGGCATTGCCCCTTGTAGGAGTATGTAGGCGTATGTAGGCCTATGTAGGCGTGTGTAGGCGTGCCACTTTCTTGATCGCACTCTTTGCCTGCGCAGGGGGTTCAGCGCTGTCAATGTCGCAAGGGTTTCTGTCGCAGCTGGAGGCAGCCCACCCAAACTCCAATTCAGGTCAGACTGTGATTGCCCGGGTCCTTGTATTGTGCTGGGTATGCTTGAAGGTCCATGATACTTCCAGTACTTTACCATACAGAATTCTAAGCCAGGTTGAGATGCAATGTGCAGCATTGCTTAACACACGTCCGCAAAAGGTGCCATGGACCTCTAAGCAGTCATCCGGAAAGGCAGATCACTGCGACGTTCGCAAACACCTCCAAGCACTTGAAGATGCTGCGGCAAAGTTAGGCGCAGAGGGCTAAGAGGCCTGGAAGTCCGGCAAAGTCCGTCGACTCGGCTTCAGTGGGAGCTTCTCAAAATTATGGGTCGGTTTTTAGGGTCCCTGTAGCGGGGATTGTAGTATTTAGGGAGGCTATTTATGAGGACCCTGGTTTTGAAAAGCCCCTGAGTGAGTGATTGACGCCTCCGCAGCTGCCAGCTCCTCTTATTCCATAATTTCTTGAGCAGCGCTGGAAAAAATCATGTCAGTGGACTGGGGAGCTTAATGTTGGGAGGAAGTCAAGAAAGGGACGGTCTGACAGGAGAGTGAGAGATGGACCAGACAACTGCTTTGTTTGGCTTATCGAAAACCTATAGAGCCTACAAAGAGGCAGCCGTAATGACACGAAAGATCCAGTCTGCATCCCAGACCAAGCACCTTTGCTTGCCCAGCATTCTTGACTGGAGTATTTCTGACTTTCGTGGGTCTCGTAGTGGAGGTCTTTAACATCGGGGTTGAAAGCATTGTAATATCTATAACAGGCACAAATTTTCAGCCATGCCCAGTTTCAATCATCAGTCTGTGTCAGCGTTTCGCTGGATTTGCTCAGTGAGAGCATCTGCGTAGGTGAAGAGGCCTGCCATGACTCGCAGGAGCTCACTGCATCAAGCAGGGGTATATACCATATTGTATTACTATATGTTTCATTATACCATCATATACCATAATATACCGTGCATTGGCGTTTTGGCATTCGTAATTAGATAGCAACAAACACCCAAGATGCGTTCCTTGCTTGAGCGTGACTTGGAAGAGGTGCTCCCGCCACCCTCTATTCTGATCAGGGATGGCAGCATAAGACCACGAAAGACGGTGAGGTTCGAGGATTTACATGATGAGACACCCGAGCCTTGGCATCCAATTAATGTTGCGCCCTCTTTCATCTTGGGCCCCCCCCTTACAATAGGGCCACCCGAAAAATTGAAATAGGGAGTCTTGAAAAAGGCTCAAAATGTTTGGCTTAGGTAGTAAGAGTAAGAGTCTGGTGAGTAAGTTATGAAGGAATTCTGCTGCTCGTGTGTGGCATGATGGATTGAATCTAAGCTTTTTTTTTTAAGCAGTTCTTTCTTTCATTTGAATATGAATATTTTTTTGGGCCCAGGCCCAGGGCTCCAGATTAAAGAGGGCTTCCAAACAATGGTCGTTATTCAGGATCCAGGGGCCTGCTGGACTATCCCCTTTGCTGACATGATTTTGGATTGGATTCGTAAGGTTTTAGAATACGAGATTTAATAAAACTGAGCGGCTTCAGGCTTCAGATTCGGTAGTTCAGCGGGTTCTGGATCTCTGTGACGACTGAGCTGGGAAAGCTTTAGAGAGGGTTTCCTTTAAAATCTATATCTGTGACGGTTGAGCGGGGAAAGGTTTTAAAAGGATTTCCTTTTAATTAAAATTCTTTCGAATGCTTGTGCAAATATCAGGCCTACAAGCAATTGCAAGCTTTTAAGGAGCTGTAAGGCTTCATTTTCAGGCTTCTGAGCTTCTGAGCTTGAGTTCTGAGAAATAATTTTGGAGCTTTTCTGGATTCATAACTTGATTGGTTAACATCTTCCTATATTTTTAGGGCCCCAACACCAAAACACATTTAACAGGACCTTCCCAACAATGGCCAGATCCTGAATAAGCGGCGGCCGAAACACATTAAACAGGGCCTCTGCACTAAAGTGAGCGCAACATTAAATGGGTTGACCATTCTGTGGAAATGCATTTGAGATGTTCGAATCATGATGCCAGTGCCGATTCCAACTTTGAATCTTGACAAAGAGGTTGGGGGCACGCATGGCAATGCGATTGGAGCAGAAGACCCTGATCTGGAACAGTGGGTGCGGCAGCGTGCATACTTCATGTTCATCAACGGTGAATCTGCAGATCCCCAGAGGAACTATCTAAAGGCCTTGAATATTGAGCTCGCCCAATTAGGTTGACGGTCGAAGGCCGCATCTGTCAACAATGCTGTAGGCTGTTTGCCTGAAGGTTTTTCACCATGGTTTCGTATATGCTGAAGGTATGACTCCAGGACAGGCCCATGAAATGAGGCCAGACTTCTTGCATGTACACGTCTTGCCCAATTTCCTTTTCGAAGCAGCGTCGAAGATGTTGCACTGGCCGCTTGATCCGAACTCCCTGTTTTTTTCGTCTCCGCGGAACATGGCTTGCAAAAACGAGCGCGTTTTTGTATGTATATGTGCCTCTGGCAGTTGTTTTTGACTATTGGTTATCTTCGGGCATACCCGTAAGTATGTGCCAACACTTGGGCCCCTTTGTATGCCCCCCAAAGCAGTACGATCCTAGTTGAGAGTTTGCAGGCTGTTTGTTTGAGGCACCGACTTTTGAGAACATTGGGTATCAAGGACATAGTAAAGTTAACTTGAATGGGTTGGTACCCGGGCAGATTCGCCAAAGTTTTAATGGGAGGGCTTGCGCCACAGCCTAGAGAACTTAGCAATCTTGCAATTGTCGCGCGGAAGCTTGGCAAATGAGGGCCTTAACTCCAAGCAGTCGAAAACCTGCTACCTCATGAAATGGGGCTGTGTGAAGGTCAAAGGTCCTTACTTGTATCAGATTCTGTCCTAGTAACCTCATTGCAAGAAGGTCCCAGACTTTGAGACAGAGCTATCAACTCCTTGGTCTGATTTTCTTGTACGTTTAGCGATGTTTCCCTGTACCCAAATGCAGATATCCAAGTCTACATGTTTGGCGGAACATACGTTGCAATAACTGTTCTTTCTTTGTGAAAGGGAGGAGGGGGCGTCATCCTTTACGGAGTGGAGAAAGCTGTGACGTGCTTGCCAGGAGCGGGCCGATCGTGAGACCACGGAAGAAACGCTGCTAAAGCTGTTGGAGGTGGGGTCAAGGGAAGTAGGAGGCGAAGGATGAGGAGGAGGAGAAGCAGGAGGAGGAGAGTAAGAGCGTCGTCGTAGCTATGGACACAGTAGTGGTGCCGAGTAGAGTAGAATTTCCTAGTCATGGTTCTGTGCCGTCGTAGTCCACGCGGTGGTACTACTTATGTCTGAAGTAGTACCATCGTGGCAACAGCAGAAGTGATGGTCTGTGCTGTTGACTGCCAAGCTTGTTTCATCTTGCTGTGCCGGCAGGAGACGTGTAACAAGCTGAACGCGGCCTCGCAGGTGCTTTGACTCACGTCGCCCAGCTCGGGGTTCAGGGGTTCGACGCGAGGTTTGACCCGGGTGGTTGGAAGAATGATCTGGACATGTTTGGACTGGGATTCGCTGACGTGTAGGTTCGACCTCATGGTTTGAGCGTGAGGATTGGGGAGTCTGCTTCGTAGCGCGTAGCATGTATAGGAATCTTTTGTGCACAAATTGCATCAGATTGCTAGAAGGAATTAGCGGTTTGGACCTGAACATGTTTGTGTATGCCAAGTGATTCCCGAATCTCCGATGACCTCTTCAAGAAGCTTTGTATCGTAGGCAGCCCCACCTAGCACGACATAATGACTGCACCGTACAGCTATCCAAGCGGGAGAAATTTCATGAAGTGCCTCAAACGAATTGGTCTGCTTGGTTGCCTGCTGTTACCCGTTAGTGCTGTTGGCCTTTCGCGGCGTCCCAATATCGAGCTAGTTGACACGGTCTTCCTACAAAGCCCAGCTTGTATAGCTTACAAAGGCACACGGTACTTGCGTGGGGGTGGGGTGCGAGGGCGATTGTGTTTCATGCACCCTGCATGAAACGCCGTGTCCATGCCAATGATGCGTGGAGTCCCACGCGGGCCCTTCAGCAATTAAAGACGACGGCAGTTAGGAGCATTCCTGGCAGAACCTTTTGGGACTCGAGGGCATGCTTGGAGGCCGTAACGGGGCTGTGGTGCTCAAGCAAATCTGAGAGTCTCCAAAATCAGGAGCCTTCAGTGTGGAAATTAGGATTGTCTGATAGACTGTATGCTATACATGCTAGTCCTAGTGAAGGATCGATCACGACCTCACACACAGTTGCCCATGACTGTTGTTTTTTAGTCTGAGCGGCCTTGCTACGATCACTAGTTGTTGTGTCAAATGTCGCTTCTACTCTCAATGCAATGATATTTTCTGTGGGCTCCTGGAAGGCGGAGAGTCCACGGTGCCCTCCGAGAGTTGTGGGCTGCTATTGTATTACTAAGTAATAATTGAATGGTAGCTTCCCTTGCTCTTGTGCATTTTCATGATGACCGTATAAGCCCTGAACCAGAGATCTCTTCGTAGTTTCCCATCAATAGCTTTTTTGTGGAAAGTGAGTTTGTGCCTGACTATGATGCTAAATCCATCCTCTAGTAGCTGTCCTTAGTTCCATAATCTGTGATCTATTGGTGATGCGTCTCATTGTTTTTAGACAAGACAAAGGCCATAATCCCTGAACCTTTAATTCAAGCGCTAACCTCCATCCACGAACTTCGAACCCTGAACGGTACAGTTTTGAGGATCTCCGTGCTTTGTTACAAGGAGCCTCTATAACCCTACTTCCAAGGCAGGATAGGAGGCGCCGCAGGTTTCCTAATCCGACCATGAAAATGGTTTGAGTACGCTTCAGGATTTCGGTCTTTCAGCGCAGGCTTCTTTACCGCCTTACCTCTCAGGGCCTAAGACAGAAAGCAGCAGAAGCTTTGATGGGGCGAGCAGCAGCGAGTCAAAAGAATCGAGTCGCTTTGATGTTGGGATCTCCCGTCTTGGAACGTTTTAAGCCGGGCAGTCAGTTTGGATTTGTGAAAGGAATATAGAACTGAACCTAAATATGCCATGAACAGTCCTCAAATTGAAGCATGTTCTTATGCACAGAGGGTGCGATAGAGAGTTGTTACTACTTGCATACCCACATAACTGGAACCTTTGAAGGGCAGCTGAAGGCTGTCATTGATTATCTTCGCGCAGTCTAACGCCACAATCTTGTGCTCCCCTTTTAATTTGTAGTCACTCTCAAAAGTCTGATTCCCATTTATATGTGATCGGCAGCGGGTACTGCGAGTGGGGGCTGACATTCTATATTGGGGCACTTGAATCAGAAATTTTCAGGACCCTTTTGCATTGAAGTCGGGGGCTTGCAGGGCACGTCTTTCGTGTTCCGCTCATGGATCACACGAAAGACTTCTAGTAAATTCATGTGAATGGTCCACAAACAAGAGCTCATTTAAATCTTAATTAAGTCAGTCCAATACTATGATGTTGTTGCTCGAACAGTTTTCTTCCGCCGCTTCTTGCTGCGACTTCCATGGCTTTGAGCTTCCATACGCGCGGCAGCTGTGGCTTCAGCTCTAAGACCCAAGCCACGGATCCTGGTCTTGACCTCCAATCCTTCCATCTATGAAATACTCAACACTTCCAGTGCTTTGACTTGAGAAGCTGCCAGCGTCAATCGCCCAAGATCAAAGGTTCCAAGCCGGCCTTGCTTGGCCCCAACCTCCGATCACCTCGAAGCCTCTAGCAGCCCTAGCAGCCCTGACTGCTAGCCTCCCTGAGAATCATATGAATCATGACCGACTCAAAGAAGTTGCTCTTGGACTATGGCCGGCACCTTAGCCTTGGCAAAGACGGTGAAGATTTGGCTGTTTTGAGGGAGCCCTGTTCTTGAGAGATACTCCCTTGGAGAGTTGCTGTGTTTGGTGCTGTGGAGAGGTACTTATGTCTTCCCATACCCCTTTGGCTAAACGGGCACTTATCCACCTTATCAAGGGCCAAGATCTTGCAAGTCAAGGAGCCAGTGGCTTCGAATAGCATGCTCAGAAAGAACATTGAACATTGCCAGTCAGACCCTCACTGTGTCAGACTTTTCATGCTCACAAATGTTGATGACGAAGATTTCCTCTGCAACAGCATGATGTCTCTCCTCTCGACTCACACTTTACCAGAAGATGATCTCTAAGAGCGTGGCACTTCAGTGTCGGGACTGGCAGCCTTGCGTTTTGTCCGTATACAGGTCGTGGCGTACTCAACTTTGGAGACGAGAGCCTCTATCTGGCCATCTGGCAGCAATTTTGACTGGGTGTCAACTCAAACACCCGTGTTGAGCGAGGAGGTATCTTGTTTGGGTAGTGTTTCTGCAGGGTCACAACTGCTTGGTGAGGCGATGTAAGCCTGACACATGAATCATGTCATATCAGTCTAGTACGTCAACGTCTCAGGACAGGCATGACGAAAAGCCCCTGGGAGTATGGTGAAAGCGGCCCTAGTAAGAGTGGGAAGCTCTTCATCTAAGTCAACCACCGGCGCCGGGTGAAGGAGCATCTTATACGTTGCGGCTTTTCTTCGTTAGCAAAACAAAGCTGGTTCTAGAATTACTTGCTGAGCTCGGCTCTCGCTCAGCCCAGGCAATCCTGAACGACTATTCTGCGCAGCTGCTCGCAGCAGCAGCTTAGCCAAATCAGGAGCATGTGACTTGAAGCGCTCCTGAAGCATTTCTTTAGACACAGTCGGTCCCTTGCCCACATGTGTGATATTTCGCGTATTCATGGTCGCGGCGTTGCGTTGGAACTGGCACGAGGCGTCACACGCTTTGTGCTCAATCTAACAGACTGTTGCCTTCAATACGTTGGGGCCAGCGCGTTACAGCATGAAGGATCTCAAGGGGATTACCGGTGTTCGTTTTGTTGCTTGTTCTGGTAGCCTTTCACATGTTGTTTGTTGTTTCGTCTTCTGTTGCTGTATCAGCTTGCTATCGTCCTTACAGGCTGTGCTGAGAACATCCCGCACTGAACACCAGCATTCTTCATGTGTTTCCGTGCTCTGCCTTCCACCAATGCATGGGGAGTCATCTGTCATTCTTGGATTGACTCATTTTGTCTCCTTTTTTCCAGCATTTATCCTGGAGTATATTGGGGAAAGCAGGGCTTTAATTTAGATGGTGCTTTTGCTTAGAACCTTGCGGGTTTTCTTGGCAGTTATTTGACTGTCCGGTCATTGCATCGGTTAGGAAGTAAAAATGGACCGTTCACTCCAGCACCGACGCAGATGACAGGCCCGACATGAAAATAACGAAGCAAATCGAGTTCATAGCCTGGCTGGAACTTCAACACATTTCGTCATCAGGTGTAGTTTCAATTAAAGAGTAGCTCATCGTCAGAATCCGCAAGAGAGCTCAGATTCTGAGAGCACGGTGGGACAAGCAAGGTGGGTAGGCTAGAGAAACTTGTCCGAGACAGACCTCTTTCAATGGTCACGGTCACCACACACTCAAAGATGAAAACTGCATCGCCGATCCAATAGTGTAGTCCTGTATCATCCTTTGAGTATCTCCACCAAGCCATGGCAGACCGAACGCTGTCTATACTCCGCAAAGTTTGTCTGTGCAAGACCATGGCTTCCGCAAGGCATCACTTGCCCTGAAACAGAGCCACCCTTCCTCTGACTTCCCTCATGCTGCTTGGATACTATGAGCTATGAGTGGAATGTTCATCTTTGAAGAGAGTTCCCTGCGATGCTTTAAGAGTTTTGCTTTCGGTCTGGTAGTCTGAGATCATCTCCCGTTTGTCCCAGCCAAATCTGAGCTGTCCACCTCGCAAAGCCCCGCACTACTTCAAAGCACTTCTTCAACTCTGCAGCCTAATCGTAATCTTCCATGGGCAAGAAAGAACCGCTGTATATGTGCAGCATCAGTCCGACCCTGTTGATCTGCAAGCATCCCGAAGTTGTATCATCTCCACCAAACCAGTCACTATTGTTTTTTCGCCCCAGGGCATAGACCCTAAAGACTCGATCCTGAAGTGATTACACGAATGGATCAGCAGCGTCAGCGAACTGCCACCGCGGTATTTAGCTCCCGAACTACCACACGGACACCAACTACGTCAACACGGCATGGCAGCCTCAAACTGGAAGAGTTCATTGTCCAACCACTGTCTAGGCCCACAGCAGGTACCGGAATGTAAAGCATATTCTTGTGTAAAATTACTTTTGCCAATCCCGGACAGCTGAGCGCAACCACCGCAAGGCTGCCTCTGGCTCCCGGACGCACTGGGGCAACCCGCTCTTAAATGATGGCTGCAGGCAACAACCCGTAACTGCAGCTCCCTGCGGTACACTGTTGGGCCCTTGCCCTTTGCAGCCACGCCCTGCCTGAGACGTCCATCACCGGCTCCCGGCAGTGAGGAGCCCTTCGCTTACCAAGGTTGAGGAAATTGAGGACAACCCCTAGATCAAAGTGCGCGCGTGCTCGACGCAGCGCCAAGAGCCCTTACCAACTTCCCAAGTCACTTGGCCAGGAACTCCCGTCACGAACTTGCACAGCACCGCGTAGACTTGGGCATAGTAGGTCTGCCATGAAGTTTTTGCATATTCCTTCCTGTGGTCGGTGGCTGTCGCGCAGAACGAACCCACAACACACTCTCCGCCTTGCCAGGTCTTGGGTTTTGGAAAGACCGTGGCCATCCGCATTCCGTCCGATATGGCAGTCTGTGATAGACGCGCCGAGCTCGCAGTTGCACTTGCCCTTCAGCGTGGCTGGCAATGTGCAGCTTGCGGGACTCCAACGGCCTGAGCCATCCCAACCCAGGTTGGACATCAGGTTGCAAGTAAACCGGCATGACGAGGATCACTTAGCACAGAACGCAACTTAAGGTTCGGATTCACGCGTCGCATCACATCGCATCTGCGCCAACTAAGAGCTGTCACCAGCATCCGATGGTGCTGCTAGGTTGTAGGTTGACATCTTTCTGGCATGTGAGATCAAGCCAAGGTAAAAGACATTGAGTCTTGTTCTGCCGCGGGCAAACGATCAGAGCGGCGGCCTTGGCATGGTGCAGCAGGCCGCCATCCGCAGTATCCAGTTCCGATGGATCCCATTGAAACCCATCACCTTGAAAATCCCATCAGTGCGACTTGTTGCTGCTACTTTTGCAAGATATCTGTTCTACAGCTAGTTTAGTATGTGGCAACTCTCATATTATTGCGTCCTCTTCCGTATTTTTCGGTCTAGAACTTCGAGTGCGCAGTATGTCCTCGGTGTCATCAGTACTGCTCGGGATATAGCCTCTGCAGCAATGGTTTCTCAGGTTTCTGAACTGTGGAGAAATAGCATGCTGCGCTCGCCCAGCCGCGATGCGCTGTGGCACATTACGTTTTTTACAACATCCACGTTCACGGGCAATCACGCAGGGATTCATTTTCCAATTTGAACGCCCAGTTTCCGATGTCGGAGAGCTTTCAATTACTTCCGGGACACGCCTAGAGACTCGATGCCGAGGCTCCGAAAGGAAGTGTCGCTGCTGCAAAATTCCTCTTCGTGCCCCACAAGCCTTGGTCGAACTAGCAGTGCTTGGCATTTCTCGTCCATTGCAACGCGAAGCTTCTCCTTATGCCTCTTAGGGTCTGGCAGCCAAAGCGCTTGCTACATGTGATGTCCTCAGAACACGCCCTCACTAGCAACTAGGGCAGTGTGCTACCGCGACGGCAAAGTCATACTCAAGTAGGTTTGTAAATGCACAAAACAAACAAAGCCAGTCATAGGTCCATCGCTGTGCTGTTCAGTATTGCTTGAGGAGCTTTTGTAAAGGCTCCCTTGAACTCCTACCGGAGATTGCGCGTTCATTGCAATCTACAGCCAGGATCTAGTACATTATGATTCTATATGATTCTCTCCTACGCATAGGGTCTCTTTCCCAACAGAATAGACTTCTGCTACCCCATGGACATGCCCGAAACCCGAACCTTTTTCGTGTGCGCATGGATTTTTCTAAGGCTTCCTCAGGCAGAATGTAGAGCTTTGCTCAGGTACCTGGCAGCGGACCGCCTGACCTATGCTGCCGCAGCCTTTCTGCGAGCCTTGGACTCGCGCCAAGGCGCAGCTCGAGACTCCAGAGATATCCTGACAGGAGGAGCAGGAGTAGCAGGAGTAGCAGAAGGAGTAGTAATAGCAAGAAGAAGAAGAGATAGTGTAGTAGCAGTATCTAGGAACCATACACCTGGTCCTGACAATCACACAGAGAAGCATGAGAGCAAATACAGTGATACCAGGGGCAATCGCAGACGCTATCAGTGGCAGCCTAACGGCTTCATGTTTTGTCGAGTACACCAGCACCAAGTTGAACGCTGGGCGAATAGGTGTTAGTCACGGTTGAGTTCATACAATCCCGCCTGCCCTCAGCGCTTTTTGCTTTTATTCTTTCACCCGATCTCGGACTCCACTGCAATCCATTTCAGGTGTGGACAGACCTTGTCAGGTAGGCAAGAATATAATTTAATGCCATGGTGATCTGTGAAGTAATTAAGGCAACAACTTATCCTTAGAGATGTTGCCCTACCTTGAGGCCACAACGGTACTACGACCTATCGGCGTTATGCATCACATCAACCCTGCGCAAGTGTCTTTAAGAATCCTACCTGTCAGACATATTCCATGTAATCCCGCCTAGCGATTTCTGTCCCCGTTGCGAGCAGAACCAAACACTCATGATCTCCATTCCGGAAGCGATCGTTCTGGATCATCGTTGAACATCAGTGATATAGAAACTCTCATATATAAATGTTGATAGTATCCCAATGTGGAACCAGTTCTTGTGAAGTTCTGCAGAAGGAAACGAAGCCGCGCTGGCTGCCTCAGTATGTGAGCAGGTGGGCTGGCTTCCACGTGCTAACTTCCCGGTACGCATGAGGCTTCTTTCGAAAATGAGGGGTTCCCTTTTTTGGGGTTCTATAAGATATGAGAAGGATCGCAGTATACTGATATCTACATTGGGGCCCTCTGTTTATGCAAGCCCCTACATGAGGGCTTTGGTTATTGCTGTAAGTACCACTACGCGTGCTGCGGTGTCAGCAAATTCAAGAGTCGCTAGCCCTTGGCCTCATCATTGATGGTGATGCAAGTCGAATGTATTCAATGGTGTTCAGAGCATTCCTTGTGTGCTCCTGTCAACCCTTCTTCTGTCTTTCCCAACCGTTGTGTTACCAAAGTCGAGGCACGCGCCACGTGTGTGGAGGCAGGATGCCAACAATCGCCCAAAGAAGCATGCGGGTTTGTACCGAGACTTTTGGGGTTTATTGTTTTGGAAGATCTTGGTGTTGTTTGGGGCGGCCTAGGATCTGGGATTGTTTCTTTTTTGGGGGAAGGATAGAGCCTGCTTTCGTTGGCAGATGCCGTTGCAGTTTTCATAGCTAGCATCACCATTCTGAAAGCCGAAGGGTAGTAAGTTACGCCTCTGCAAGTTGCCCCAGTGTAGGGCAAATATCAGAATAGTTCAGCTCAACAGTCAGCTCTGAGCACAGGATCGGTTTAGGAATTTCGTGGTGGAAATGAACATCAGGCGGCTGTAGACGGGAAATGCAGCATCTGCTGCAGTGGAGTGGATGTAGTTCGAAGAAGGTCCTCGCTGCGATGCAGCTTTATGAAGGAGTACGCCTGCTAATGGTGATTGTGTTTGTGGGCTTTCAGCAGTCAGCGACCATCGTCTACGGTTACCCCCAATGATTTCTACGTGGAGGCTTTATGTGTGGCAGGCTGAGCCATGCCACGACAATCGAAAGGGCTTGCAAGGACCATCTTACAACAGTCGTCACCGCATTGACCAAGCATCCAAGTCCAAACCAGGGAGTTAGAACTCCGATGACTTCTCAATCCGAAGTCCCAACCCATCCAACCCAAGAAGCAGGCCGCAGCCTTCCTTCAAAGTAGCAGTGAACGCATGAACGAACAGAAGGTGGTGCAACTAAAGTGTAGTTCCTCAACAGTAGACTGTTGGAAATGATGCCCTCTTGAGGAGGGCAATAGCTATACTGCAAGTCATGGTGATGTTTCGAAGCACATACATGTAAGGTACAGTAAATAAACCTTACATGGATATGCTACTAGTGTATGACGTACTGTAGCATCTGCAACTGTAAGTAGTGTGATAGCTTCCATTTGGTTGCATTCGCGGGTATTGACGGTGTGCTGTCAGGTCCGCAGCGTCGTAGCTGCGGGCGGGGTGAAGGGCGCTGTGGTGGATGCGACGGGAGCCGAGGCCTAGTTTTGCAATTCTGGTTTTTTGGAGCTTGGGCCGAGGTAGATGAATTGAGGCAGAGTTGTGGTTTCTTGTGTGTTGGGGCTTAACTTGCAATTTCTCGGCCTTCCATTCTGGGCGTCTCAGGCAGATCCGCAACAAGCCTAGACTCTGCCCTTACCCAGAGACGTTTAGACAGGCGAAGTTTCTGGGGAGCTTGAGGAAGCTAAACCTTTGGAAGGCAGTAGCTCTTAGAGCGCCAGCCTGGCTTCTTGCAAAGCAATCATTCATGTCACGTTCCCCCCCGGCCTACCCCGACGTCTGCAGGAATGATGTGCGAATCTCAAGTCATGCGTGCAAACCATGATCCCTCAAACTGAAGACTTGAATCCAGCACCCTAGTCCGAGCAGAAGGTTTTGCAATCAGTGAATCCGAAGACCCAAACCCTGCATCCCTGCCGCAAGCCTGAGGCTGCAAGTCCTCCTAAGCCCTTTTTTCTCAAAACGCTGAGACCCTGAACCTCTACCAGCCTAAAAAGCCTGAATCATCAATCGTAGCTCAACATACCATCAGGCTGTGGAGCTGGCTCCAGCGCTGGCAGAGGGCGACACCCCACCCAGGCGCGAACAACAGCGGAAGCATGACTACAGTATAGCTATTGCTGTCACAGCGCATGCCTACATTTCCAGAGTTTGCCTAGATTACAGCGGCCGTAATGGTACAACAAGAGCTTTAGGTTTCGGAATGAGGGTTGCAGGAGTCGAGCTTCAAGGAAGACAATGACAGTGCTAGTGCATACGGGCGCTGAGGCCATCCTAGGCGGAAGGGAATAGGATTGCTGAGGACCGCAGCCGGTTGAAACATTGGACCATGAGGTGCCTTTTTTTAAAAGACAATCTTTCATCGCATCAGAAACCAGACTCCCTGTCCCAGCAACAAGAGCACAGGAAGACCTGAGTTCTTGAGCCTCGAAGCTGCAACGATGATATCAAAGCTCCGTGAAAGCTGACCTCCCTACACTTGAGCCTTTTTACATGGCTCTAAATTCAGCGAGACTGCGGCAAATCCCCATTTGGAGAGTCAAGCACATCTGGCAAAGAAAATGAACAACTTGCAGTCATTAGTTATGCACTGAGGCTCCTGAAAAAACCGTGCTCGACTTGCCATTATTAATACAATTATTATTACTAGTATTATTATTAGTACTATTACTAGTACTATTAGATTCCATTTCATTTTCCATTTTCTTTTCCATTTGATTCTCCATTATAGTAACCATATAACCTCAATATATACCCTGATTCCTATTCCCAACGTTTGGCGGCCTTCCAAGTGCCCCAGTTCAGGAAGTGCACCGGCTGCAACCTGCAGTGATGCGTGGGTGCTTCCAGGTGCGCAACCTTTCAGCTGGGTTTCTGCCAGGCAGGGGGCCTTGAGGAGGCGAGATGTAGTGCTGGAGGCTCGAAGGTTTCCGCAAGAGATCTTGGTTGAGGATTGCAGCTTTTTGTCAGTCCACTTATGCTTGGCTTTTGTTTCACAAGTCAGGAGGCTTCTAGGCGCATGTCTGGCAGCCTCCTCTGCGCACCTGGAGCGTGTGTACATAGACCGCATTCTGCCCGGCGGATACGAACATAATCTGCTATGACAAGTGAGTGGTTGTCTCGGACTACGAGTGACTACAACCTAAGTGTCCCATCCAACCTTGCACCAATGCCTGTTCACTCTTCTCCGCCGTCAGGGTTTCTCACCTGTCATGGACGAATAGATTTGTCTGTCAGATGAGAAGTGCCGGAAAGGATGTGCACTTGAGATCAATGGAATTTGCTCAGCGCAGTGCGAGAGGCAGCCACACACAATGTAGGCACCTACACGACGGTGACCCCTCTTCCAAGCACGGCATGCCTGATCCGCCGGGTGTCCACCGCTAGTGCAAAGCGCACTTCTGCGCCCCCAGTGGCAACAGTGCGCTGAAAGAGCGAAAATAAGTCGGTTTGTGCTTCCGAAGCCTTCCAAGCAACGTTAGGATCAGACTGCAGGCCTCTTGAGCTAGAATCATAAAGCTCACCTAGAGGCAGAACTTTTGATGCACTCATATAATACTGACATGTGTCTGGTGGCAAGTGTGTAATGATTCTGGAGTCTTTTCAAACCAGGCACTAATAATTCCTTGACATGCATACATGCATCCATGTGTTTCAAGCAAATATGTGAGGACTCTATGTGTAGGGTCTTTGGCGACGGCCCATGATTGACACTTATGCTTCGGTCTGCCTTCAATTAGCTTGTTTTCTTAGCTGCGCTCAACGGTCATGGTTTTGAAGCCTGGAAGAAGCTTGTGCATAGGGTTCGGCCTTCGCTAAGGCTGGGTTCTGAGCCCAAGCACGGGCCCCAAACTGTGAAGACTTGAGGCCAGAATCCACTCTTTGGAGTTTATGGCCTTATTTGCTGCAGCCGCATTGGCTTCAGCCGCAACACCCTTAATTTGTTTTTTGCTTCTGAGGACCTCCTTGGGGTTTGCATCTTGGCCTGCAACTGAAATGTAGGTCTTCCAAGTAATTAATAAGGGCCCAAGAAGCAATACCAGCAGCCCTCTTCGATGAGTATGCTTTGAAGTACGTATGGCTTGCTCGTGCAAAGTCTTTTTGATGCCGTCTTGCTGCGGGCAAGTGCTTCAACGACGTTGGGTTTGGGTCTCTGGCCTTCAGTCTCTCAATAAAGTCCCGCAGAGCTAGCGAATTCGTTGATAGTGCCTCATCGAACAGACTAGGTCAAAGTCTTGCTCGGTGCTGCCGTTCCTGGGGTGGGCTTTTAGTGAGGTGCATGGGTGCACTAAGACATGCCTTCCCTTGTTAGGCTTCAAGTGTTGAATGAAATGGCATGTGCGGCATCCAGGCTCGGACCTTGCGCGCATCGCGCACTATTTGTCCAAAACATCCTCACGCTTCAAATTGATGATTACGCTCACATAGAGCCAGGGGCCAGGCACCATCTGCGCTGAACAGATCTTCTTTAGCATGTCATGACCCGGAGTAGAATCACTAGAAGGGGGTTGCACGTTACAGTGCACTCTGCAGCCAAGGCTCTAGATGCACAGGCCGGGCACTGCGCAGCACTAGCTCCAGTAGCACACGCAGAACGGACTTGGCCCCTCTGCAGGTAGGGATCAGTGTAGCAGATTCTGTATTTGGGTTTTGAATCCTGCATTCCAGCCATTTTTACAGGAGTGCTAATCATCATCGAGGAGCCCTAACGTACTGAGCTGGCCTGTTGTGGGTGCCGGGGTGTACTGTGGTAACTCACGAGTGTCTCTGGTAGATTCCTTGACAGGAAGGCGGAAGCTCATATGAGCCATTGTCTAAACTCCTAGTATCCCCCTTAATAATCCCTATAATATACCCCTATAATATAGTAATATAGTAATATAGTTCCATAGGAGAAGTTGCTGCATTCGATTTGGTCTGCAGGCGCTTGTCAGCTCGGGTTGCCTGCGGCCTGCGCCAAAGCGCCTCAGCTGAAGGTTGCCAGTGCACTTTCGTACTGGTCAAAGGGCTTTGTAATGTAGGCTTCTATTCCATTATGTGTTATGGGGGCTTCAGTGGGCAACATGGAGTTTCCGAATCCTGGTTATGTATTAAGTGTGTAGTATACGTTTTAGCAGTTTCAAATGTTTGGGCTGGTTTTTTTGAAGGACTGCATTTTCTATTGTTTTGGGGTACTTACTTCCCAAAATCCTGGATTTGGGAATTGTGTTTTAAAGCCCTTCATGCAGACTATTGTGCAAACTGTTGTGACAATTCAGCCATAAAAAAATGCGAGCCTAGCTTGTGAAATCTGAAGGTTGCCTCAACCAGTACCAGACCTTGATACGCTTGTCCTGGAATCCACATGGGGCTTGCGTAAACGGAGGGCCCCGAAAAAGACCTCAATACATTCTCAGAAACTCCCAATACAATTCGCGGAAACCCCACACCCTTCAAATCGTCTCTCCTGCGTTCTCACCCGCAAGCTTTTGAGGCCTCCGCCACATGACGACCGCGCCTGCGATGGAAGCTGCGCAACACGACATTTCGCAGAAGGCAGGAGGCTTTGTTGCGGGTTTGTGTGTGTAAAATAATTGGGGGTTGTGGCGAACTAGCATTTGTTGTTTGCTATTTAGACGTACTAAGTTTTTCTGTGCTTTCCAGGTGTTCTAGAATGCCCAGTTTTGAGCACTTTGCCTAAAGGAGAAGCATCTGAGCATCAGGCTGCATGATCTTCTTAGCACCGAGAAGCACGGAGTCCTCTGACAAAGTCGCCGCAAACAGCCAAAGCTTTTCCCGACATCCACAAGAACATGGCAATAGCCAAAAACACGGTAGAGAGTGAGTGATAATGCTCACTTCCCAGCACTCGTCTCAGCACCTTCAGAGTAGAACCATGCAGAGCTTCTTTGTCAAGGGCTGCGTGGTTGCACCCCTCAATGCTGCAGCCCTGCATGGTTCTGTCTCCTTAGCATGAGCCCCACAGTCTCCAGGATTTCCACCGGTCCCCAAATCCTAAGCCCGAAGCCCAAAGGGTTCAAGCCAGATAAGGGCTACACCGTATCTCGCCTGGGCGGCGCAGCTAGTGTCCGGGACATGGAAAAGGCCGTTCAAGGTTGTTTGCCGAGGGAGTTTAGGGTCAAGGGGGCTTGGGATGTACGCACTGTCTTGAAAGGTCCGGGTGTTCGGGTTTAGGGTTCTTGGTTCGTGTTAGGGTTGAAGCGTTGGGATCTAACCTAGAATGCTTATTGAGGGGTGTGGAGAGGTCCCATATCTGGATGTACCTTCCAAATGGTTTGGCTAGAGATCTTCGCAGAGCTTCCACACTCGGAATCCTTGTTCACTTTTTCCATCATGTCTCAAACAACTAGCTGTTCTAAGTTCTTTGGAGTTGACGCGGCCGGACTCTTGTTCAACGTTCTGGTGTTCCAAGAAGTCCAGTAAAGTCTTCGCCGAATCTTCGAATCCGAAGAGGCTCTGTATTTCTGTCAGCATTATGCCTAACCCAGCACCTCAGAATCCCATAAGCACCTTTGGACTTGGCAACCGTCAGTCACAAACTCTTGGGTATGCGGCTCCCTGAGCCAATCGGCAGTCAGCCCTGCAGGAGGTACGTATTTGTTATTCTGATTGCCATGCCATGCAACGTCCAATAGACGACCTCCCCAGAAGATCCTGAAGTTTCCCTGTGCAGGTAGCCTTGCAACTCATGCGGGTAGATCCCAACAGCGTGGGCAGTACCTTGGTGGTGGCTGGTAATGGGATTTGCTGAGCCGTGAAGCTCTGAATTTTTGAGTTCAGGCTTTTGCAGTGAAGGCAGCTTTGTCAAACTTCCGGAGTATCGATTTCTCAAATTGGGATCTCTCTTATATAATCAGGATTACAGCAACTTGGGAAGCGGCTCCAAAACAACCATGCCAATCTCGGGTAAGACTGACCTTGAAACTGGCATGGAACGAAACCAGCGTAACGGTCGCAAGAACTCAAGCGCAATGTGGTCATGGAGAATCTGAAAGGGTGCCTGGGTCCTACTTCATCCCGAAGCCCCATGGGAGAGTCCAATCCAACAGCATCTTATGATGCCAGGAGGAGCCACTTTACCGTCCAAACTTGGACTCCCGTTGCGGTCAGGGTCCTGTGAACCTGCAAGCCAGGCGAATGATATAACTTGAACATGCCAAGCGGAACTGCTCAAGGTTACAATGGTCGGGGTGGCGTTGTTAGATCCAGCATCGACGGCACTGGCTTCGTCGATTCAGCAGCTGGGGCACCAAAGGCCCGCACTTTGGCGCAATCCTCCTCTTCCTAGCAGTTCGGCCATCAATTCTTCTACTCCCGCGCTCAGTGTTCTTACAGTCGTCGGCATGATGACCCGCGTGCCGTAAGAGCATGGTCCCTGTACGAAAGCAAAGCCTTTGGGCCACCGGACCCCATCTCACTTGTGTCTTCGGACGCAAGGAGCGCACATCCAAATAGTTTGCTCAGCATTTAAACCTCAAGCCCACACGGTGTTTGCAAGTCCCGGCTTTCAATAAAACGTTGCTTGATCAGTCTACAGGAGCTGACGATTCAGTTCCACAACGTGACCTGGTGGAATTTGTAGCACCATCGTGGGGTGGTTATTCCTTGGCACATGATTTTGAGTTTTGGTATGGGTCATAGCGTGACAGGTAGTTAGTTGTGAATTCCGCAGGTTGTGTCCGGTCTCACGGGTTTGCATCAGCTTTGCCTGCAGGCTCCCTTCTCAGACATCCGCCATGCTCCAAAGCCTCCCTGTCCAATCCTGCTCATGTCAAGCAGGTCGAAGAATCTGAAAAAAGTTCAAGGGCAGGTCCATGATGAAAAGCCCATGCCAGATTGAAAGAAGCATTTGCAAAAGTAGGCCCTTTGCAAGTGATTTTTATGCCCCAAGCGGATACCAAAGCTGAAACTTCATCTCTGACTCTGGCCGCTTCGGGTCTCTTGGCCCATGCAGTCCTCTTCACGAGAGCTGAGGAGATGGCCTACGCTACTGAGTACCCGAAGTACGTCACCTTCGCGATGGTACGGCAAGCAGACACTGACGGAACCACCACACTGGCGGACAACTTGATGGTGACTTTGCCTGCAATACGAGATGGAGACTTAAATCGCGGCAGTGAGTACTTGGGCCAAAAATGCTGTTGGAGGCCATGGAGCTTGACTTCATTCCGTCACTTTGCAAAAGTTGCTCAGAGGGGTTCGCGTGGTAGCCGCACCACAGTCGAAGTAACAATTCCAGCGCTTGCTGCACCAGATGTGGCATTAGCGTGCCTGCCGATGTCCTGCTTTACGTCCCTGCGTGCCTGCGCGCCGTCTCCTCTTAGACGCTAACTGTTATGCATACCAATACACTATGCGCCCCGTCAGCGAGTTCTTTACCTTTCCAACTCACCTGACTTTGCTTGTCGACCTGAGGTGCAGAGTAGGCTTTCAGCAGCCTTGCTGGACAAGTTCCGCCAACTGGGCGTGCTGTATGTGCGGTACCTGCACGACGCAGCTGGATCGCGATTGAAACCGTTCTATTCCTAACGAATCCAGCGTCTGAGTTTGCAATTCAAGACTCTAAAGCCAAAGAATTCTAGAAGTTGCCGCTTGCCCCGTGAACCTTGAACCTCAAAAGCTCCACACCCAGAAGCCGTACCCTCTCCGTAGCTTGACCTTGTCAAAGGAAGCAGAGAAGGGTGCTCCAGATGCTTCGTCCGCACTTGGCCCCGTCAAGGCTTTGGGCCAAACATTTGTGTCTTCATCTTTTGCATTTCGGCAGGCTATCTTGGCATCGCATTTCATTTGCTGCTTTTGCGGATTTCAGTTCAGCTGTGCCTTTCTGGGCTGCCTTGTGGGCCTGCGTTTTGGCTGCAGTTGGGGAAGACTTCAGGTCCTGTGACACTCACTACTGAAAGGATAGCTCCAAGGAACATCCCTGAGGCCCAAGCCAAGAAAATCTGCTCCCGTGCTTCCCTCATCATCATTCATCTTGATATTCTCGCTCCATTGTGTACGCAGTCTTGTTGCAAGGCTACGGATTGGGTGTAGAGCGGTGGTTTTACCTGTGCCAACCCCGACGTTTAGGAGTAAAGTGATGCCTTCGGCTCCTTCACGGTGCGTCATCGGGATTCCAGGAGTCATGCGCTCTCGAACAAGGAGGAGTCTACGGTCATTTTGTGACTTAGTCATGGAGAAGGCCTCAGTGCCGGCAGCCAAGGACTTCTACAACTCCTGGCAGGGAGCCTTCCAGGTTCAAAGTGTGGAAGAGGCCATGAAGATGCTCGGCCAGGAGCATCTTATTTCCTGAACTCAGATTTAGGATGTGTTTGTTTGCGGAGAATGGTGATGCCATAGGTCAACAAATGCAGGCATGCCTCTAGCTGAGTCATGCCAAGTCGCATCCTAGGAAAGGCAACAACAAGGACAATTTTTCCATCCTGGAGGCGTGGCCTCATGGGCAAGCTATACTGTCAGTGTCAGCAGAGTCATTGTCGCATTTTTGGACTAGATGAGGCAAGGCTTCAAGCTCCGCTGGCTCCAAAACCCTGGTGCTTGACAGTGGCTGCATCTAGCCCGCGAGGCGCATCCAGATGGCCGAAGACTGCGCCACACTCTTTGGTGTCCCTTGGTGATGTTTATTGATGCCAAACCAGTCTGTTGGTAATTGCAATTGCAGGCCACCCCAGGCCGGGTTTGAACGGCCTGTTTGAGCCGGGCCTCGCCCATATAAAGCTGGAAACTGTTGGGACTTGCTTCTCAATGCTTCCAGGTCCAGTCTTCCACCACCATCCTGTTCACGGCGAGCTATTCTTTAACTCAGTGTAACGTGGCTGCATGTAAAGTTCCAACACAGGGCAGGCTGCTTGCACAGATTTGTAGTATGACTTTCGGGTCAAGAGTTTGGTTGGGGCTGAGTCAGTTGGAGGTTGATGGCATGCAGAAATGCAGGTGATCAGGATAAGGTGCATCGTGGATACTGCATTTGGATGATACTGGTTCCTAAGGCCCCTCAGGTCTAAGAGCATGTCCGGGTCGATTTTGTCTAGAAGAGCCGCAGCTACCATGACATGCGCCATTCTCCAGAGCTAGGTGATCATCCCTAGACCGGTTCCTCAGTCCAACGCGGCACTCCCGAATTTGCCACTGCAAATGCTCCTTCTGACTGCGACCCCATCTACCGAAACTCCCCTGCCCCTCCCCGCAACCAAAACCAAACAACCTAAACCCTGCCCTTTTCGCCACGGAGGCTGAACCGACACGGCTCGTGGCTCGACGGCCACACCGTCTTCGGCCGCTTGCCAGAAGCGCTTGCAACAGTCGAAGTTGTGGAGCTGATCGCTTTGCTAACACATGATGGGTATGCTTTAGGACTCAGCATCGCATGCTGGTTTAAGAACAGGGCATCGAGGTCTCTGGACTTGGCTTCTAGGTTGAGGTTGCAGGGTGTCTTTGCAAGGCAGGCTCTGTTTTTTCGGCAATGGGCGCAGGGCAGTGGAAAACCCACAAGACTTTCATCACTTTCCGGGGTTAGCAGTAGTCAGCAGGCCTCTAGTTGATCTTTCTGGGGCTCACGACTGACCTCAGGTTCTGTCACAAAGTTTGCTCAGGACGCCAGGGATTGAACCCTAAACCGGCCTAAACCTTTGTTATGTCTCGATTCTCATTCCTGTCAGCATTCTGGTACGCGCAGGGCGCTAGAATCCGCTCTTGAACTCACCGCCATACCGGCAAAAGCTTGGGAGCCTGATGCTGTGGGCCTTTCCTAGCCTTCTCCGTTCATCCCCATCTTGAATGCCAAACCTTGAATCTGGAAGACCTGACCTTCGCCTGTAAGGCAAGCTGCCCAACAGCGAGCGCCCCTACCACTGCCTGTGGGGCGACGGCACTGAGCTGTCCGAGCAGGCCTGGACCAAAAAAGTCATCCTGGCAACTATGAGCGTTGGGCTTGCGCATGCTGGCACCTAGTAAGCTCTTCTGATCTTCGCGGAGCGCATGTGAAGTTCCAGCAGCCGCGCCGTACCTTGCACGCAGAGAATTAGGACGCAGAACCCACATGCGATCAAAAGCGCAGCTAGTTTTGCCGGAGCATGAAGTTTACTCAGGCTCAGACTTGAAGAGCTTCTTTCATTGCAGACTGATTGGGATCTATTTCCTTGCTGGCCGGTGAGTTCCGGCGTTGCCTTGGCATTCGTTTTTAAGTGCTATATAGATTATGGTATATTACTATAGTATAACATAGTATATTATACGGTGACGTAGTATGATATGGCATAATATAGTAGCATTCTAACTCACTAGCCCCTGTTAGCAAACGGCTGCAACTGCAAAAATCGCGCCCATCAACTTCGCTTTTTGCCAGGAGCTCTCAGAGATCCGCAAAGCTTACAGCGACAGCACAGAATCTCAGCAGCAGCTGTGGCACCTCAGCTTCCCATGCAATGCTCAGCCAACACTGTAAATACTTGCCATGTAATAAGAGACAGAGCAAAACGGATCAATATGTCAAGCGACTAACTTCAAGTGGGAATGAGCAGGCTACGGCTATGGTTTGTTGAGGCTGGGTGTCGCAGTGCTGCATGGGGTTGTAAGTTGTTTTGGAAATGCAAGCGCTCTTTATGAGGAGTCCTGACCCGGGTTGGATTTCTACAGATCTCCTAGGCGTAATAGCTTAGCAAAGGCTTCTAGTCTAGGCGCGTGCAGAGCCAGAGTTACCCAATCAAATCGCGTCCTGGTGCTCAGTGTCCATTCAGCCCGGGCAACATCGCTGAAGAGCTGACGCAAGCCCAAAGCCGTCCCGAGGTCAACCGCACAAAATACTCAGTGCGGTTCTGCAATTCATCTGTCGGACCATTTCCTGCAGTTGTGAGCAGGTGGCAAGTGCATATCTATAAGGACCTGTAGCTGTTCCGATTCTCCTTCAGTGCGCTTGTTCGGGGCATGGCCTTTCTTGACTGGAGGGCCCTTCGCAGCCAAGGAATACATCCGGCTGGATGCTGGCGACGTGCCCCAAGTTGCATCAAGATGAGCTCTGAGTGTGTGGAGTAGCGCGTAGCTACGGGACGCCGCTTTGCGCTTGCAGTTGCTTTGAGCTTACGCCTTAGGCTCAGTGCACTGACCCTGCTTGTTAAGCTCTACTCTACACTTTCGAATCTGTAGCGGGAACCTACGAACTCATGAGCATCAGAAGCTCGCAATGAGCTGAAAGTCTAGGGCCTGGGGCTCAAGGTCCTCGTGCTGGACAACCTTCGGGTCGTTCACGGCCGCACGCCCTACAGCGGTAGTCGCCTGCTGGGCCTCCTGCTGTCGGACCCTGGGTAGGGGTCATGGAGTCATGAAGAGCTCAGCGGAAAAAAACTGGCAAGACAAGCCTGCTGCAGGAACTCCCAACCGTGGAACCATGTGATTAGTAGTCCCACTTGCTCACGCGGTTTGAACCTGCGCGTCTGCTTTGTCGGTTCTCTTTACTCTTGGGACCCTGGCAAGCACGGCTAGAGCTTCCGTGTAGGTCTAGGAAATCCCAACCCCTCCGAACATCTTTAAAGCACGAATCCCCATGCTGTGTCCTCAAATTGGTATCTGTCTCCTTCATCGCCCTTCCCAGCAGACAATGAGACATCCCTGATGACAGGACATGGTTCCACGCCCGTCTTGCAGTCCTCCGGAGGCGTTCGCCAAACGGCTGAACGCTTGAGCTGGGCTGCTTCTGCTCTCCCTGAGTAGATTGCCTTTAGGGTTATTCAAGGATAATGGGGTTACATCGGGATTATATAGGGATAATGGAAAAGAACATGGAAACTACCATTAGTAGTTCCTAGATAGGGCAGCCACACTTTTGCCCTCTGACCTTCCACCTGGGTACAAACATATGCACCACATCTATGTATGTATGCAACAAGGAGATGCAAATGTGATGAAGTGAGCGCTTATCTTGCCCTGGTCCCGTCGGCCCACATTCATGTGGCAGGTTGTTTGATGTTACTGATGCAACGTAATCAATGTAATCCAAGTACCGCAGGCAACCTTGCTCCTGCAGCGCAATAGAACCCAGAGCCGCTCCTACTAATTAGGGGATGGCAGAAGCATGAGCTCAGATCCTCCAGATCCACGCAGCCAGCCGAGGAAAAGAGCAGATTCACAAGCACTATCAAAGCTTACTGCAAGAGGTTTCCACCCGCCTTCTCGGAACAAAGACGGACAGCATTCAGGGCTTGGAGCTTCATGAGTCATGCAAGTTGACGAGTGAAGTTCTGAAGGGCTAATGGCCCAGTTCAAAGTTGTCAGCAGACCCCACCGGCCTTTCACGATACATCCACAAAGGAGCCTGCACCGGCAGGTCAGGTCAAAAGGCGCCAGTACAGACATTCCGACTGAGTTGGCTGTTGCTGCCATGGAAAGCTTGCGGTCATTGTTGTGCAGCTGCGCGACCGTACAATGCGAGCAGGACTTACCTGCAATTCTATGCTCGATGAATGCTCAGACAATAGGTGAGTTGATCTGACAAGCGTGCAACCTGATGCGCGATGCGCATCAGGTCTTACGACCTGGTTTTCTACCCGTGCAGGACACAGAGAGAATTTTGGTGGTCGCCATCAACTTTTTGAAAGCGTCGGTGTCTTACTCCAGTGATGATGCGAAATGTCACACAACTGACTACCCTGGATTCTTGAATTGACCTCACTTCTGGAAGCCGCCGGACGGAGCCACCCAGACGTTGCAGCAAAAGATATAGCAGCCATGCACGCGCGTGGGTGTGTGTGTGTGTGTGTGTGTGTGCGTGCGTGCCCTTATCATGGTCACCAAGTTGAACAATGGGGCCGCCTTCACGAGCTCACCAGCTTCGGATGATGTGTTCAGCTGCCAGCTCAGTGCCGACAAAGCTAAACCCCGGCAACTGCAAAACGATGTCTGGTGCTTGGGACTTGTTGTTGGGACAGTCTGTGACTAAGCCGTTCTATTTGGAAGAGCCCCAGTATTGGTTGCTAAACATGGGTGTGGGGAACGGCAGGTCAACACTTGCAACTCACACATCACATAGCTGATCAGCACAATTTATTGCCATGTGAGTTGCGCTTTCTGCTTGTGTAGCAAGTGGCTCGTCTAGGCCTTTGGCACGGGCGATGTCTTGAACGTCCATGAGGGCCTCTACGGCTCGCACGTATCTGTCCTCACATCCCGGCGCAGCTCTCAGTTTCGATGTGTTAAAACAGAAATTATTGCTTTGCAGATTGCTGCGCGTCTCCCCATTCGACTACTTGTAGTGGTCTACAGGCCCGTATTGGTTCGGGCTGATGCCCTGCGTCGTGGGGCGTCGATCTGAGCTTCCTGCCGAGCTCATCATCAGGGTCGCCAGGGCCCTTGTCGACAACGGCCACTTCACCCTGGACAGCCTCCCGACGGCTCTCCGTGACTTTGAGTGCGACATTGGATTCGAGGGCACTTCCCCAGTCTCTGTGGGATGGACCTGCGCACTATGGAGTACACATCTGCTGCTACGGCCCCAGCAACTGTTCACATACGCAGTCTCAGGCCGACAGTGGCATGCAAGAAAGGGTATATCGGGTATATGGACTTTTCCGCCCACACTTGCTGAGGAATCGGGATTGGTCGAAAATGTCAACGTGCTGGCCATGACGAATTCCTGGATGCTTCGCTGACTAGGAAATCTGACAACTTCCGGTTCGTTCTTCTTTCAAGTTTTCTAAGCTTTTCCTGTCATCTTCACCTGTGGGCTTGAAAGGTGATTTCTTGAATCATGACTCCCAGCCTGCTGCGGAGCTCTGGCGAGCGCCGATGGAGCTAAAGCTGGCCTTGACCTCCATGGGAACGGCGGAGGCCCTGCCTGTTTGCATCCTGTGCAGTCAAACTTGTTTGGCGGCATGGCAGGCTCTAGAAGCAATGCGGCGGCAACAAAAATCTTGGAGCTGGCTCTGCGGTGTCCGAGTTTTCTTTTACTTCCATGAAGATGTGGAGTCCATCGAAGCGTACTGGCTGCCTGGCACTGAGTCACTCAGTTGCTGTCTTGCACGAGTATTGTGTGATAACCACATGTGATACACCACTGCCGCGTTCTTGTCGCAACTTGGAATATAATCTCCTGACGCACGCCACAGGTTGGAACTTCCTCTAGCCCAGAAACGCCCTGTATGCTCAATCTGTGAGGTCCGGAAAAAATTTTGAACATTTTCTTACGGATGAGGCACTTCCACGCTTCTTGGCGAACCCCACTTCATCATATTAACATGTGTGCTGGGGACGGAGCCTTGCTTCTGGCAAAACCTCGTCGTCTGGGCACAACTGCCCGGTATGGGTGTAAAGTTACATCTGCAGGCCAGAAATTCCAAATCAGGAAATGGTAGGGCACGGAGTCCTCATTGGAGCGGATTACAGCTCATAGCGGAGCGTGGACACATGTTTGCTTTATCGTCCGCCAGGGCTGCTGTGTGAATGCAAATGGGCCCTCACGCAGGCGGGTTGTCAGGTCGCCGAACCGTGCATGAGCCTGCAATCTTGGCCACTACTGGCTAACCATAGCTCCGTCCCAGGCTATTGGCTTTTCTTGCCATACCGTGCTCTCTTCTCAAGCTTTTCAAGCAGCGCTTCTCAAGCAGCGCGTCTAGTTCCAGATGCTTCCATACAATCAGATCTGCAGTGCCGGCCTCTGCATAACCGGAGTACTGCGCATGAGAGCTTGATTGCGCGAAGGATGGAACAATTCAATAGAAGAGCGTCAGAGGAGCCAAATTAATTTCAAAATAAATCTTAGTGGAGCTGACATCCTGCAATGAGCCTCCTGCCTTCATCCATGTTGGCCCCAAATCAAGAAGCCTACACGAAACTTCTGACTCGTCAAGTGTTCGAATTTCTCACGTTCGACTGGGGTTCTGGTTTGCCTTTGGTATTGACTACGGACATCCGTCGCGGGAGTACACTTGCACTGAACATCGGATGGTTTCTGAGGCATCGTCCCATTTGTACCAGCGCTGTCTCAGATTTTTGGCAGCTGCTGGGCTAAACATGCCTTCTTTGGCTTGCTGCGGCTGCGTGGTCTTTCACAGGCGAGCAGTGCTGGCGAGCCTGGATGAGGATGAGGGCCACTACATACTGAAGGTTGCGAACCAGTAGTTTGTGAGCCTTGATGTGTACGTGCTGCAACACAGCATGCTAAGAACCAGATTTCGGGCTTTTGGTGGCAGATTGTTTGGGTACTATGCATTCAACGCAGATCTCCTCCAAATTTCGAGGCTCCTCACGGCCCAATTTTGGTGGCACATCCTATGTTCCCGGCGTCACTCAAGGGTTTGTGCCGTCTTGAAATCGTGGTCTGTGGCATCGTGATTTGTTTTCGCCCAGCGTTTTAGGAATGCTTGTGGCAGCTCTGAACTATGTTGAGTTGATGCACGTGTTTGCAACCAGCGCATGTGCTCTCGACTCTTATCTGGATGTTGAGGTCCGGTCTTTCTTTGGTTGCCCCTGGTTGTGCAGTGACATATGCTCGTCACGGAGCCTGGCCTACTTCCTGCTGCTGAGGCTGGCGAGGCACACAGCTCTTCCGCTGGAACGCGCCGAGGCCCATGGCATCAAAAAGGAAGCTCTCGACATTTCAGCTGCATCCCTCGCGATGTCTGTTTGGGACCTCAAGTCAATGTCTGCTGAAGACATATGGCTCGGAAAATCACATCCGGAAAACAAGGCTTGAAACTCATTGCCTATACAGCACAGCAAATCTAACGGCGCCGTATTGCCCAATACACGTTGAGCCTTCCCGCCCCTGGTTTCCAAGTGAATTAGTTCTCTTTGAGCTCATGACTGGACAGCCAGTTACGGCTTGCGACTACCAGCCCCACGGCCTGTCAATTTGCACCTTCGGTTTAGCTTGAACGGCTGGGGTGTAGGACTTGGGGCAAGATTTCCTGTGTCTTTCATTCCGACGGATGCAACAAAAACATAGGTTCCGGATTTGGCCCGACATCGCAAACACCAATGGCAGCGAACAGCATGTAGGATCTTTGCACGAAGTCTGTGTAAGCATAAATACACGTGCATATGCGCTGAGTTCTTCCCTGTGTCAAATCCAAACACCCGCTTGCCCGCTCTTGAAACACCCAAACCACTCGCGATGCCGTAGGTGTGTCGTTTTCAAAATGCTACGTAAGACCTCCTTGACTGTTTTCACAACTTGGATCCCTGAGCCCATGTCCCTGCTAGCCGTTTTCTTTTTTGGCTGTCAGGTTGCCACCTCGACAGCCTCCACAGCCCCCGGATGCGACAAAGATTCGCACTGGTAGCTGAGCAAAGCAGTGAATAAATGAGCAGGTGCTTCTCTGTAGATAAAGTTCAACAGTGCGCGAAGTCATCGCAAGTGCACAGTTGTTCATGGCGGTAGAGATGGTGGTAGAGATGAGAGAAAGAAAGAGAGTGCCCATAGCAGGAAGGGGACCAAGGCTTCAACTTGAGAGACATGAAGGTCTGCGCCATTTCCTTTTGAGTAGGTCCTTTTCATCAGATACTTGTAGTACGCGGCACCTCCAACGTCAAGAGAGCGAGAGGACAGACAGAAAACGACCACGACCATACTTCCAACTTCCTGGCCGGGGCTTACGGAGGGTCTTAATGGTCATATGTGTATATAGGCCGACATAGGCTTCACACTGGAGGGGTTTCCCGAGGCAGGCGCCCTGTGGGTGGCCTCCTGAAGACCTCCAAGCCGGTCACCTTCACCTTGCCCCGGCGACTTGGCAGTTTCCTTGGCGAGGGTGGAAGGTCCCATTGTGCTGGGGATTTTTATGCGTAATGGGATGATGAAGGGACCATGTGAGAACTACAGGAAGGCACCACTGTATTCTGCGATGGGAGGGTTGACACCTTTTTCTAATGGGTTCACCGTCGTACAGCCAGGTTTGTTTGGTATAAAGTTCTTTGCTGCTGCCTGTTTAGATTTTGCACCCAAAGGCAACAGCACTTATTAGACTTGAGAGCCTGGCCTTCTATGCAAATTCACCAGATCCAAGTCCCGACACCGCAAACTTCAGCCTGCACACACGGTTGCCTTTTCCCGCCAGGCTTATGATTTTTTGACTGACTCATTGTCATCTTGACTCTTGACTGTTAAAGATTGAGATGCTATCCTATGCATTGCTTCGCGTTGAGAAAGTGACCCTCACGGGACCGCTTCAATCATATTCACTCAAACATGTCTGGCAGGTGGAGATTGCGGTGTATCTGCCGGCACTGGGCTCGCCTGGCTGCATCTGAAAAGAGGCTGAAGCAGGCTGGATGCACGGGAGAAGTCAAAAGCATCACGAGAACATGAAGCAAGAGGATTGAAACGTTACTGTCCAATGAACAGTCTTGTAGATGTGGTATACCTTGATGAATGGGAGGGAGAAGGCATGGAGACTGTTGACAGCGAAGTATGTCAACCTTAGCACGAACCATCGGCTTGCAGGTCCATCATATGCTTGCTTGCGCTGAGAAAAGCCTGTGGCGATGGCCACCCCGACTGCGTTTGGCACGTAAGGACGTCAGTGTGGAGTGTGTCGTGGTGAGGTTAACCAGAGCCCTACTGTCAGCATCTTCCTCCGCTACTACAGTTTCTGCATATTCCTGCAAAGACCAGGTACTTGCACCGAACTTCTGGCATACCCTTTCAGACTGCTTGATGCCTCGTGGCGCTGTATGGTCGCGCGATACCTACCACTTTCCCAGGAGCATTTGTTGAAGTCTTCTGGACGAGCGAGGTACCGGCATGAAAGATCTCAGCCCCAGAGTGAAATCATTTTTCTTTTCTGCGGACCTGAGCTCCTCCAAGCGCATCTTGAATTGGAGAGGCTGTCTGAAGTGCAAGCCCTTCCGCCTCATATGCTCCAAGCTTCAATGCAATGGGGGCAGGGCAGCAACCAGGCTGTTCTACGCATGGCGCAGCATTGCCTCACTGCACCGCATGCGAGCGCAGCAGGCGCGCACGTATCATCCACACAAGCCTGTGACGTGTTTTTTTCTCAAGACAATCCTTGCATCGTACCCCCGTTCCGAGAAACCTACATGTGAATGCGTCGTTAGCATGGAGGGTGGCGTGCTCCCTGAGGGGACGCAACACTTTTTTTCTGATGGACTTGACGTGGAGTTCAGGGAGTGGCACGATTTTCGTTTCGTGCAGCCTGGGATCGTGCATGATTTTTTGGTTGGAACGGGCGCCTGGTGAAGGAGGGCGCGGCGCAGCGCCCTGAGTCCCTTGGTCGCAAGATCTTGGAGCTGAAGCTCGTAAATCCCAGACCTTGAGCCTCAAGCCACGGAAAGCTGCGGTGGAAAACTCCTACGCGAAAGTCGATTGCCAATTTCGATGACCTTCGTCAGGGAATCCTCGAACTTGCTCATTCACCATCCCCAGGGTCTAAAAGCCCGTGGCTCGTGCAAACGTGTAGCAGCAGCATCCTGCCATACAGAACTCGACCGCAATGCTCTATCCTGCCGCCTTCCCTTCTTGAAGCGTCTCTGATCCTGCAGCCAGAGATCTACTTCCCAAAAACCAAGCCTTCAAAACAGTGACCCAGCAAGCCAGGGAGAGTTTGACAACTCTAATCTCGCGTGACTGTTCGAAGCACACCCAAGTTCTTTGAGGGTTTATAGGGGCAAGATATTCCGAGTCCGAGATGTTGCACGGATACGGGATGCGGCCTGAAAATCCCGAGTGGAATGTAGGTTTAGATTCGGCTCCAATCATGTACGTCCAAGGCATTGGCATCCTTCAGTTGCAGAATCCAGCATGGGGCTCATGATTTTGAGCATGAAGACAAGGTGCTTGCTGCAGCTGGCACGTTGGATCCTCCTGTTTTGGCGTGAACTGGCACCCGGATCCAGCAAATCAACGAGACTCCAACTGGAGGAGAGTGACAAGGGGACTTCTGATGGCAATTTGTATGTTTGCTTGCGAAAGTTGAAAGGATCAGAAGGGGTGTGGAACAGTTCCAACACTGTGGTCCATTTCTTTGCGGTAATGATCTTAAGCAAGCGCCTTTCGAGGAAGCACTACCCCCTGATCGTAAAAGCTTAGTGCCTAAGGCACCTCAAGCATGTGGCAGAAGCATCCTCATGACGATCGGCTGCATGGATGGCTCTTCAAACTCGGAGCTTTCATTTTTTGCTGCATGTGCAGCGCACCGACCTGCAGGATCCCTCAGGATAGCCTCATTGTTATTCGAACCAAGCAGGACTAGTTGTCCTATGTTACCATCACGTTTTAATGTTCAGGTTTCCCATATCTTGTAACTTCTATTCTTGAGGAGAAGTAATTATACCCCAGGCATTCCACGAATTTGTTTTTCGTCAAGGGGCAAGTACTCCCTACGAGGCTCCGCGGCCCTTCAGACTGGAAACACTCCCTACGAACCCTTTGCAGTCCCAAGAGAGCCTGCGCAGCAAATAAAGAAGAATGAAAGCCGCGCATCCTCAGACTCCTAAGCCCCCAGACTCAACTTAAGGAACGCCACCTACAATCCGGAACATATCTCCACCTCATCCCCTTCATTGTATCATCATCACCGTCATCATCCAGTTCTACTCGCGCCCGCTCGGTCCAACTATCACTACCACTAGGTACCATCTGCATCCATCTACCATTGTCTATGCACCAATCCCCTAAACTCTACACCCTGCTCCAGGAGGAGGTCCGGCGCCTGGGCCGCGAGCAGCTGGCAGCAGCCCGTCTTTTAGCTGCCGGGCGCGCTGAGGACGTAGCCCGGCCTGGAAAGGGTTTTTGGAGACCCCTAGAAATGAGGATCATAGTATTAGTATGATGGTGCCTATGTTCGAGTCCCCCTCTTCGTGGAAACTACCACTTAGGATTTAGGGATTCAAGGGTGCAGAGTTTAGGGATTTAGGGTTCAGCGCTTGAGGATGAAATCAGGGGGTTAGGATCCTAGGTTATGCAGGATGAGTGTAGGAATCATGTCTGGCAGTGCAGTCGTGCATTATGGTATTGGATCCTGTGCCTAGGACTTGGGATTAGTGGTTTCTAGGCAGGATTGTAGGTTGGGCCGTGCTGTCCCGACTTCCATTATCCGGTGTCAGAAGGACTTGGTAGAGACGAGGGTTTCTAGGCGACAATTCGGTTCGCCATAACACTGCTGTGACTTTACTATATATGTATATATATATATATTCTTACTCAGAAGAGTTGTGCTTTGTAGGGACGCTTCCTCAGAGACTCTTTAAAGGGTTGAAGTACATGGTGAAGATTGTGTTTACAATCGCGTCTATGTACATAAGATCTCTACGTGGACACTTTGTTTGGCACTATACTGTTGTAGAAATGGGTCTTCAAGTCTACACGGCAGGCGCAGGTTCATTTTGGAATGGGCTCGGCAGAAAGGGACAGTGGCACGGGCAGAAAAACTTTCGAGTGCCTACTTCATGTTAAGAACCGCCCCGCCCCTACGTGCATGTAGGCTTGGCGTAATTGAAGGTATCCAGGTCCATGAGCGCGAGCTCCAGCCGTACTAGGCAGATCTAGCCAGCCAGTAGCTCACGCTTCCTAATATTTGTTCTTTGTCTGATTGATGTTTTAAAATTAGCTAGCCAGAATCATCCTTGCAGTCACTGTTTTGAAGGCTTGCTTCCTGTGCCAGCGTGCTGCGCTGGCTGCATGGCGGGAGACCGTCCGTGCTGCATGCGGCCAAAATGGAGGCTCCAGGGCTTCCTGGAAGATTCTGCGTGATCAGCCCCTGTTGCTACTGGTAGCCCTGCCTATGTGCCAGCCCAGCTAGCTGCGAAGGATCCTAAAGCCACAGCCTGATGTCTGATCATTCCTAGTTCAGATGTGAGGCCTGCCCGTGGTTTATTCGTGTTTTTTTTTTCAGGCTCACTGTTACTCCATAGTCAGGGTCAGCTCTGCAACCCCACACTGAACGCCAGAAAGCTGGGTCATCTTTGGTTGTTGAGTTGAGTCAGTATACAGTGTTGCGGATAGTCAAGACTTTGCATGATGACCCATAAGTGAGGCGAAGTTTCGTCAATGACCGTATGTCTCCTCTCGCCGCTGCTCTGATCAAGTCCATGGCGCGTAGTCTATTCGTCTAGCGGGCCTGCCCGCAATCTGCTCACTCGCTGCGACTGTTGCAGCCGCAGTGACGACGCTTGTTCTGTTTAGTTTGTGGCAGCTTTGCACGGCTTGTTCCCGACCAAAGAGAGCCTTCATGGGTGTCGGACATTCCTCCAGACGCAGTCCATGTCGAATCTGAGGAGCAGCCACGTTCTACAAACGACCTTATCGACATTGTAGCATTGGAGGCTTGTCATTGTGTGCTGATGCGGGCTGTGCTGTTGGGATGCTTGCAGTCTTCCCACCTTATCCAGTTTGACACACATTTTGAGTTTGGGGTTGATTGCGGGCTTTCTACTTGCAATGGAGTGCAGGCATTCAAGCTGGCCGATTCTTAAATTTGCCTTGCAGGGCCGGACCCAAGGATGTCAAGTCCTACTTGGAGAGTACTGGATTCTGGCGAAAGTTCCAGAAATTCAAAGTTTTGGACAAAGTAACTAGCACCTGCCATCAGCCTGCCCACTCTGATCCGCCGGAAGACTTGCACCACCTGCCACGCCTCCAGGACCTGTGACTAACACACCAGAAGTTTAAACCTCACGCAGGAGTCTTGATAGCAGCTACTGATGTTGCGGGTCATCATTTGGTCAACAGCCATGACAGAACCCGTTATCAGAGCCCTAAGCCTTGCGACTAGGAGCGTCATGGGTGTTGCCTCCTCCCAAGGCTTGGCGAACACAAGGGCTTGAGTCCTGAGCCATTCAGTGATCTGCTTTTGCCTCATGCAGATAGACTGCACGAGACCGTTCTAGATGTCTGATGCTTATTCTGGCTACGGCTATACTTTGCACAGGTGGAATCATTTCAGTTATGTGTGATTCACAGCTCGAGCTAGTCTGGCTTAACCCTTGCCTTCCAGTGGTGCATGGTGAGCTTTTGCTGATCTATACACACTTGGATTCCTTCGCAGGATGGTGCTGCACCGAGCGCATGCCCAACAGAAGGCTCGGGCCTGCAGCAGGGCATTGGAGTTCGCAGTGTGTTTTCCGTGCTATTTGCTCGGTCATCAGAGCACTACCCTCTATACTCTATAGATGAAATCTCGCGCCACCCCATGCAGCGTATATACCCCAATAGTTCTTGTATTTTGGGTATCTACTTGGTGCAAGATTTCCTCCATTCACCATATGTCAAGCGCAACAGCGCCAAAGTGAGAACTAGAAGCATTTGCATTTGGACTCAGTCATCCAAAGCATCTATCAAGATCGTGCTGTCAAAGGCGAGCCGCCATCAGCTCGTGATTCGCCAGCTAGCAAACCAGGATCAGGGCACAAACAGGACTGCGGAGCTTCATAGGCAGCACACCATTGTTCGCAAACCCCAATTCAAGTAGTACCTTGCAATGTTAAGGAAGCAGTTCGACTGGCCTCCGAACCCTACCCAGGCTGAGTCGACCCCTCAGCACATGCTACGTGGACTTTCGGAAGCCGGCCGGGGCACTCAGCTGGAGCTGTGGAGGATTTGGAGGATGGTGGAGTTTCCGAGATTGCGAGTCCAGTGTAGACTCAAAGTTAGTGGCGCATCATACCGCTACAAGGCAGGGACGAGCACACGGCCTGCTTCTCACAAGCTGGTTTGTGTTGGGGCTCACTTGCCGATAGTTCAGCAGGCTCGTGTTCCACTCCGTTCTCAAGTTACACTCGAGTACCACTGTTCCCCGATAGACACTGCCACCATGATCGAGGCAGTGGTCTGTAGAGTGCTGATAACGAGATCCCACATGTTCCGTCTTGATAACATTTCTGCCTGGAACAGGAAAGTTTCTCTTCGTAGGGTCCAACGGAAGCGCAAAATTGACGGGCCCCACAGCCATGCCGCACTCGTGGGTCTGCAGCCTCACATGATTTGATTTCATTAACTCGCTTCAGCGGGAGCTGGATGACGGTCTTGGCAGCTTGAGAGACGCCCAGAACATCGGTCGTTTGCTTAGAATGCCCTCTGCCCCTGGCCGCTGAGCCAGGCGATCAACTGCGTATTCTTGAACTTGGGATCACGTTATCTTCCCCCACCGAATTACATAATTCAGACCAGAAGAAGGCGAAAGAAAGGATCCACAAGTTTGAAACATCCCGCCTAAGGCTGAGGCCACGCAGCAGGGCGGCGCCCAGGTGGACAGGGCTTGGGGAATCTCTGGGCTGGAGTCTTCTGAAACTGTCAGTGCCTGTTTTTGGGTGCGCCATCCAAGGGATGCATTTGGGTTCCCAGCTGCGAGGACTGTCCAAGCCCCACTGATCCCAGAACCTGCAGTAGCGGATTAGCGGCATAGCCGTAAGTAATTATTGCGGCAGACCTTTGGGCGATAGTTGTAAGCGCAGACGGTTTTCGATCACTGTGGCAGAGGCACAGGAGTCTTTGCTGTGAATCGATTCAGAAGCTCTAAGTAGACGCAAGAGGTTTCGACAAGATTGGTTGGACTCCACATCGCAAGGCATCTGCAGCTCTCGTCCGAAGCGAATACAGTTGGTACGTCCATCATGCTGACTGGTCTCTCGGTGTGAACCTTTCTGGCAGGGTGTTCTGCCATTTTAATTGGCTGCTTCTGCCTCTGGAGGGCTTGGCTTGGAGCCTGCTGGGGAACAAGGCTGACGGTGCCGCTCCAACCACGTTCGGGGGATCCTGCTGCACTGCTGCCTGTGCTGTCTGCGTGGCTTGTTTCCTTCCCTTGCACCCTTTGGACTTCGGCTGTCATCCTCTTTTCACGATAGAGGCAGCGGCAGGGCTAGTCACCAGAGTCATGCGCGGGATTGTCCTTGACGCGCTATTCATGGCGAGGGCGGGTTCGAAGCTCTAGCATTCGGACAGCTGATCTGGCTTGATGCCTAAAGCTGTTAAAAGCAGTGAACGCGGATGCCGGTAACTCATACCAGACAGTTCTGCGAGGACCTGCGCAATGAGCTATTGCCGGCCCTCCATGTTGCCTTCTCTCTACAAGCGGCAGCTGTCCTTCCATCGTGGCCGCCCGTGAGGCGCGCCTCTTCCATCTCCTTCCTGTAGTTGGCAACTCTGGCAGCAGCCGAAAGCCGGACTCTCAGCAGCCGCCCTGATTTCATGGGAAGTTGCTTGAGTTGTGTGGGGCTTGATAAGGGAGAATGTGCTTCAGTTGCAATTGTCGCTTTACACGTTTTATGATTTTCAGCACATGTTGAGGTTCTTGTTTTGATTGCGGTATGCGTACTTGGATGGACTTCTGGTATTCTAGATAAAGTGGGGTCACTGATTCTGGATTAATTTGCGTTGCGGAGCGGCGGGTCTTGTACCTCAAGGATGACAGAGATGTATCGGTGCTTGTTCAAAGTCTGTTGTGCTGAGGCAATGCTCTGGGAGGGGGCGTTCTAGATGATGTAGCAGTGTTTGAGCATCAATCTCGCTTTTGCAGGAATAAAATAAGAAAGTACTTTCTAGTCTCTTTTCCATGATCCCTATATAAACCTTGACAAAAGGGAAGATTCAACCGAACAAACACAAGAGTTCCTTTTTGATCTCTTACCGTCACTACTCAGGCATAGACTGGAGGGATTCTTCGTTAGCCTAGACGTGGAGACTACTTTGAACCTGAAGCTCCATCATGAAGGCTCTGGATGATCCTCGCAGGGTCGCAAGAAAGGTAGCAGGCTGCTGCTGCTGCTGCTGCTGCTGCTGCGAGCTAGTACCGCCCGACTCTTGGGCATATGCATCTGCTAGGTTCTGAGTGGTTTAGACCAGACTTGTTTGTGACTGAAGTTGGGACCCATGAGGCCATAGAAGTGCGCGGGGATCACCAAAATACACGAATTAGAACAACACCGTCTCAAACTTGGGTCCATAAATCGTTTCGCTGCAGCACCCACAGGCCTCGACCCTGAGCTCTTGACAACCCGTTGACCTCCAAAGAAGGCCCGGCGGTGCCGGCCCAGAGTAGTGCGCCCAGTCCATTCTTTTGATTTTGTTGTGCCTTAGCATTTAGGGTTCGTATTTAGGCCTTTTGAGGATGTAGGGAGCAAGCTTTGATTAAGGGGTTGCGCGAATTTGCCTTTCAAAGAGTTTGGGGGCACAGGCCAACAGACTTTCTGCAAAGCTTAGCTGAGCTTCAGTTGTGGTTCACAAGGCCGTCCTCGCTGGACAAGGAACGAACACAAACCACAGTATTGATTAGTTGATGATGGGCCAGAGCAGTGGTTCTCTGACGGCCGTTTGTGTAGCAACTAGCAACTCTGCCTCTGAGGTCACACATTGACATGGAGTTTAGCTGGACTGCAGTTTAGGGATGTCTGTTCTTTTTTGTCGTCCAATTGGCATACGCCTTTTGCACAGTTCTATACCGCGATGGCGCCATGTACTCTGCGACGTCATTGAGGATTAATTTCGTGCTTGACGGTCTATGTTGTCTAAATTCAACATTCTTGGCACCACGTGTGGTGTGAGGATCGTGAGGTGAGATTCAAATCCAATGCTTCATTCAATGGTTTCGGTGTTCTTGTGAGTGTATCGAGCCACAGTGATGAAAGCCACTACTGGCATGTAAGCCGGGCTTTCTTACCTGCAGCATTTACCAAAATGGAAGCATGGAACGAAGCAGCTTGCCTCTTTTTTATCCAGCCGGCGAAAGGTGGTTGGGCAAAGATGTTGCCAGCAGCTTCAACGAGGTGGACTTCTACAACGAGGCCGCGGGCCTTGGAGTTCTGCCTTGGCCAGGGGGCTTTAATATGCGCTCTTGGCTCTTAGCTTTGAGATAGCAGCCCGCAAGCATCGCTGTTTGAGGGAAAGGCCCCAGGCCACAAGCGAGCATCTGACCAGGTTCTCTTTATGCGCCGGCAGCAGCAGCAGGAGCCGACAGGGAGACAGCCGACAGTTCAATTCCGGGAGATCCAGGATGTGTTGTATTGGGCTCGTTTGGGTATTTCAGGGTTGAGGATAGCGTTGTGCTGCATTTTCTCCTGAAGTCGGCAAAAGACTCAGAACTCCTCCAGCCTTCTTGAATTTCGCCCAACAAGCAGCATGACAGGTAGGTTCACTGGTGTGTCCCTTCAACCAAGGTATTTCACATCCTACACTACGTAATATTCCTGGCTGTGCCGCAGACCGCACCCAGGATCAAGGGCTTGGACCCCCAAAGCCCTCAGCACATCCGTATTCACCCAGAATCCATCAGGCTCTGTCCCCAAGCCTCCTGTATGTTGCAGCTCCAGGACCCGCCCCTTCAGCCAGTGATTCCAAAGCTGCCGGGCTCCAGGTTTATTTTTTCTTTCCGGGGAGCCATGGGGTGTGACTGTGAGTATCGTCATTTGCAACTATATAATGGGCTATTAAGTATTGCAATAATGGTTGCACGTGCTCTTGTAGACGCATCCCTTCCTAGCCTCGGTAGAAGTGTCATTATCACATGTACAGTCAGTTAAGATGCACAGCAAGCATGCTTCCACTTTTCTGCCATGTCTGGCAAGTTGGGCTGAGGCTGCTGAGGGCTCACAACTGAACGATCTCACAATTGTGCAGTTCAAGGATGTTGGTGCTTGCATGATGGCTCTGCCGGAGAAGTTGTCATGTGAGCCTGTGCACAGATTGGTTACACAAAACTGTCTTGTTGCGCATGGTACCGCCACGCGATTGCATGAAAAGTGACAGCAACATTTATCAGCTGCGGTCATGTTGATGCATAAGACGATATTGGCCATGCTAGGTAGCCAAAGGCGCTTGTACCCGCAAAAATACGCAAAGGCTTATAGCTCACCAGTTGCACTGGTATCCGAGTGAGCGCTCGTGTTATCCTCCTATCAAAGCAGTGCTCTTTAGCTAGGTTGTGAAGACATTGCAAGCAGCAGGCTGAGGCTCAACACAACGCAACCCTTGAGCCTGGCAGTTGATTAAGAATCCGGGATTTGAAGCAGAGTCTTCACCACGAACCACGGGCCCACCAACCGGCAGCCACAAAGCTCAAAGCTGAGACCGGTATGGTAAACAAGTCTTGGTTCTGGCAATTTTCACCTTACTTCGTGAAGGAATCTGTAAGAGAACTTAGAAATGCCCGAAATCTGTCCACCACTACCCTCCCGGAAGCAGCAAAGCATCTTAAAGATCTGTAGCACTGAGGTCACCGGTCTGGGCCTTGGGTGTCCTGGGCTTCCTGAGTTGAGGGGTGGACAACCTTTTCGAGCTTGTTGGAATTGAGCAGCTGTTTGCGGCCGTACATCTCTACTTTGAACCTCCAAGCATGCGTAGTTTTGGGCATACTCCTCGCCCGAAAGAGCAGTTCTGACTGAGTAGAAGAACAGGCGAAGGCATGCTGAAATGGCTACTGTTCTTTTTCATCTGCTCGTCTGCAGATTCAGGACAGGTTGTAAAGCAACGCAGCGTGCCGTTCAAGTAGCCTGACGCGCAAGCAAGTGAGGTCGACAAAGATGATGATCTTGGGGTAAGCCCCAGCGATCCTTGGGGCGTGGTCGACTTTATGGTTAGCCAGCGCCCTAAACACTTGCGGAGTTGGCTTTCAAAGAGGGAAAGGCCATGCGAGAGCTCGTGAGAGGTTGTAGGGTACACCGATTTTCTCATCTTGAGCACCGCCAGGTGTGGGGTGCATGGATACTGTTGAAGTAGGTTCGTAGAAATTCCGAAGTATTAGCTCAACGCAGTTTGACGCGTTTGGAGTCCCCTTCATCATACATCAGAGCAATGGCAATGGTTGTATAGTTGTTGAACTGAAATTCCCCGGTGTGTGACTTCTTGTTGAGACACGGGCTGCCAACTCCTGCATGAAGACAGACCCACACGACAAGCAGCTTTTGATCGTCATGGTCGCTAGGCATTTGAGCAAACCACCTTGAAAGGAGACCACGCGTCCTGTTGGCGAAACGGAAAGCTGGTCATTGTCAGTCCCTTCTGGCTACAACAGCTCAATTTGCAGCGGCTGAGGTTATCATGGGCTTGCCCGTTCCTGCACGTGCACATGGATTTCAGATGGCCGAGAGCCCACGCCTGAGATCCTGATTTTTGCAGGGATTGGTGGGGTGACTGCGGATCGGGAGAAGTCTGGGTCTCCCAGCCTCTCTCTCCCTCCAATGTATGCGTTCATATATGGCTACCGCTCAATATGATTGGTACGGAACAAGGGGAGATGCACATCGCGATCCAGAGATCCGGAACAAGTCCTTGAATTCCGTTCCAGACCCTCCATTACAGACCAACGAGTGCAACATCCCAAAATTGACTTCGTGCTGGGTGCCCGTTCCATACCTTTTACATGCCCGTTCCAGACGCAACAAAGTATTTGGCACATATTCACACGGTATCACTTGTGGGGAACCAGCAACAGTTAGTCATTGTTCCAGACCCTCCGCATCAAATGCGAGATCTAGACTCTCCGGATCAGAAAGCATAATCGTGCACGCGGGGCACGTGGTTCTGATAAGTAGCCATATACATATCTATAATTATCTATATATATATATACACGTATGTAGACACATCATTTTTGGCAGGAGGAATCACGCAATATTTCCTTTTAGCTGATGAGAACTCCGCAAAAGGGGCGGGGGTGGGCACGTCAGGCGTGTCATTCCACGTATATATATATATACTGCGAAATCCACCACCTTGTGCTGAAAAGCTTGGGCTGCAGGATGTGGGGTGAATATTCTGATGTTTCACAGGCACATGGTATTCCTGCGCCTCCGATGGTTAGACATATTTAGGGTCCTTAGTATACACTTGACTCACTTGACTCAACAACTGGATTCCAGCCTGTCAGCGCTGGCAGAGCAAGAATTCCCCACATATCGTAATAGCCCGACAGGGGTTCACAACACAGGAGACAGCGCTCTGCAGACCTTTTGGTGTTCCGCAGCCCCTTTGAGGGCCTCGCGCGGGAAGCTAAGTTTCAAAGCGTGTGAGGGTTCAAGGCCTTCAAGCGTGGAACTGTTTAGGGGTTCAGGCCATAGAGCAGTTTGGGGTTAGTAACTGGAAGTAATCTGAGATTTTCAAGGGGACCGGTTAAGATCATAGTGGGCTGGTGAGCATCCCGGGACATAGGCTGTGAACGCGACTTGCTCTCTGTAGCCGCCGATCTGGGTAGCTCTGTGCTTAGAGGGTCGCAGCTGAGTAATTTTCGATCGACGTACTTCGTCTGTACCATGATTCACAAAGGATACTCCGACTACGGTTGAGTGAGAAACTCACTTGAGAACATTCTGTTGATGAAATTCGTAGGTAAGCGCCAGAGGGCGAGAAGGTAGCCTACTCACTAAACATATGTTTCTTGTTTCGTTCGGAGGGGGCAAATTTTAGTTGGCGGACCACGCACAAAGAGCTCACATCATTTAAGTACCCAATGCTAGACTGTTGGATGCCGATATTCTGCAGAAGACAGCTTGAAAGTCCCAAGCTTTCAGGCCAGGTTTCGCTGAGAAGCTACGTAGCAACATCATGGCCTCAGGGGATCCGGCGCCATTTCCAACGGATTCCCGGACATCCTGTTACAGGTATCGCATAATCCACCCCATAGGCCTCACAATCCCCCAGATGTTGGGCTTTCTTCTGAATCTTCAGGCGCCCGCGAATGCTGCATCTCGAACTGGGCCCTAAGAGTTTGGTGGGAAGCTTAGGTTTGAACCGCTTCTGTTTGCATCATGGCACAGATTTTTGGGCATGTCAAAAACTACTTGCTGTTAAGCCAGTCAACTTAGACAATCTTGTGCAGCACACATTGGACCTGTGCCTCCCTTTCCATAGAAGGAGCTGTAACTTTACCTGCAAAAGGGTTTGGTTTTCTTGTGGAGCTGCTGCCATCCGCTTGTAAGACTCAATGCAAAAGCAGGTGCCATCTAAAGGTCCGGATACCTGTAGCCATGCCCGTGTCTGTCTTCTGAGCTCCGCAAACGAGGATTCTACGCACATTTGACTGCTGACCATTTCCCGCTTCCGAAAGCCTCCAAACCTAGTACAGTCTCATCCAAGTATCAAAGCTCCAATCATCTTCCAGACTCAGCATATGCAGCTGTCGGTTGAGAAGCCGCTCGAAGCCGCCCACGTCTTCCCCATCATCGGAGCCCCCTACCCTAAATCCAAAGCATGAAGCATTGCCCTCGCACCGACTTCTCTGTCCACCAAACCTCAGAGCACCCGCCCTTCCTGATGACTCATAGTATCATTGCCCTTGCCGTTACTTTCGTAGTGATTATGCTTATTGATCTTACCTTGGGATGAAGTCTGGTTTCCTGTGTTGGTGTATACCCGGTCTTCCAGAACCTGTTTTAAAGCAGGTAATTCTGAAGGAGACGGTTTGTGAGCATTTATTGCAGAAAGCCTGGCTTCTGCAACATAAGCCAGGTTTCCGATTTCCAGCCCGCATGGGCATTACTTGCTTTAAAGAAGGTTTTGGTGGGTGTAGGTAAACGAACCCAAGTAAATTTGAAGGCCCCAGCAACATCTTTATTCCTATTACTACTATTCTTATTAGACGGTGATCACCATGAATTACCATTACTATTAACTACTGTTATTACTGCTAACTCTATAATTTGGGGGCTCCAGCAACACTATTATTACTCCTAACACCATTATTACTATACTGCTATTACTATTACTACTAACTCTTACTATTATTGTTACTTATCATTATTACTATACTGCTATTGCTATCACTACTAATTATTATTCTTATTACTATTATTATTATTGTTATTGTTATTATTATTGCTACTTATCACTGACCATGTTCTGGCCCCAAGGCGCTCCAGGCTCGTCGCGGTGGCGAGGCCGCCGCCGGCGTTCTGGCGCGCCAGGAGTGGCTGCTTTGGGTTTTGTTTTTTTTGGAGTTTTTGGGGCTTCTGGGGAGTTAATAGCATTAAGATAATAGTAACCATCATAAGTCATCATATTGGTACAATGATAGTGATTAAACGGTAATCATATCCTCGAGGAAGCTTCTTTACGATCCTTACAATTCCGCAGGTTTCTCGAGGTTCCCCGGTCTTACAAAATGGGGGGTTTCTGGAGTAAAGGCTTGGAACTATCTATATGCACAGAAAATGGTGCCATAAAATCGGCACAGAGCAGAAACTTGTTTTGCTAGCAACTGCAGTCATCGTATTGAGCAACAGGCAGTGCCAGCAAAGGCACAAGCAACCCAAAATATTATGATGAGCTGGAATAAGGTTACCAGTCACCAGTCTCCCCAATCTCCGCCAAGAAAGTTGCCCTCCTCCTTCCAGGAAGGAATTTTTGTGGATGGCTTCTTGTCTCCACCTGCATGCATACCAAGTGAAGGCGCGGTATGAAGCAGCTGCCGGTAGGAAAGAAGCACGAGCGGGTTTTCCGGTTCAGGCTTTTCAGATGCTGGCCCCCAGATGAGGGGATTCCTCTTAATCACAAGCAGTCCCAGTAAATTTTCCAGGTAGCCCAGTACATAGTATGTGCTTTTGGCTAGCCGTCAGTTGGGCCCATGGCTCTCACAGAGTTCAATGTTCACATGACCATGAAGGTCCGGGGCTGGAGGCGAGTGGTTTGGAAACCTTTAGTGCTGGTCTTGAAAAGGTGACTGTGATATACAGCTTGCCTTTGTCATTGTGCTGGCCAAGTGCCATGATGGACGGTCAGGGTCGTGATTTCTTCGATACATGTTAGTCATTTTCTGGTCTTGTTGAAGCTGCATCTGTTCAGGATGATAGAAGACACCATAGGAGCTGCTCTGAAATTTGCGAGGATATGCAATCAAAGAATTTCAGGTGAAGTCGGCAGAGGGCACCTACTCACAATTCAGGGTACCCTATAATTTCCCATGAACAGGATTTCCAAAAACAACACGATGTTCAGAAGTGCTGACATAGCTGGAATGTTACAAGCCCTGCAACCTCCCCGGGACCCTACCCTCAACCCCAGCTTTCCCTGTTGCTGAACTACGGAGCCTCCACCCCTAAACCCCCTATCATCGAGTAGTCATGGCCAGCCACCGCCGGTTGAACAAAAGGGCACTCAGACAGAGTTGGATGATCAGTAATGTGCAGTTGAGCAAAGACCAGTGCATTCATGCAGACGTAAAAGCCCGCCGGCTTTTAACAAAAAACTCAGCCCAGAACCCAGCACTTCTCAACTCTCCACGCCGAATTGCAGTTGCCAGGTAACCCACCCCCCAAGCATGCCATAGCCCCTATAATTCAAAAAAAAGGCACCCTCAAAGCTTTTCGAACCTCTGCAGCTGTGTAAAGCTGACCAGGTCCCACCTTGGATCTTCGAGGTCCATTTCTTTTTAGACTTGACTCCCCGTTGCTTCCTGGGGAATGGAAGAGACAATGGAACTACTGTACGATTTAGGGTTATGGTGGTGAATAGGGGAATCGGGCTGTAGGGCCTGTCATTCAGGATTCTTGTGTAGGACCTGCTGAGGGATCCATTCCTTCATTCCCTACTAAGCACCAGGTAGTTGTCTGCCGGCTTCAGGTTCATGGGAAGGTCCAAGTGCATGGAAATGTACCAGGTATAACTCATGTGGTCACGATCCCAAATTGAGGCTATTAGCAGGTTCTAACTATTGCAAGCACCTAAGATTGGCACCGTCCTATTATGCATGTGGTTCAAATTCGCATTTCAAATTTCTCCGGCTGTTCAGCAGGCTGTCTTCAGACAGAACTTATTCCGGTCTGCCATCTTTAGCTTCAGGGGCGAAGGCAACCACCAGAGTCCAAACGCATTGTGATTTGAAACTCCATCCGCCCAATTGTTCAAGAGCACGGCGGCTGTTCTGTCTAGTCTTCCAAGCGTTTCTGCCAGCCATCAAAGCACTGCACCAGACTTCGAGAGCGTGGCTTCGTAGTCAACCGGCATTTGTATCCCCTTGAGCTTTGCTTCCAACTTGCCATCTTGGGATGTTTCGTACTGACCTTTGCAGAGAAGCTGTGGCTTTGTGCGCTGTGGAGGCTGGTCCTGGGGTGACAGCATTCAGCGGCGGGCGAAGCGGTTGTGGCCTGGCAGACCGTTTAGGCTATCGAAAGTACTGCGTTTGTTTTGGATGAAGCCTTACATCCCAGCATGCCATCAAGATGGATAGAGAGATGTCTTAAGACTCTTGTGGGACGCATGCTTTGCTGACCTCAGTCAAACATAGTCGCAGATGCGATATCTCACCGTCAGTAGAAACATGTAGAAGCTCTCCGCTGTACTCTTGCCAAGGCCTTTGCAACGCTTGTCCCTCGCTCAGGCCGCTGCTAAGTCTTCCTGTAGGCAGGTGAAGTTCCTGGACGGAAACGTGATTTGCCTGATCTGCCTGATATCCTTAAAGCAGAAGAATATGACTTGCACAGAGCCTGCTCAACCAACCTGTTCCTTCTCTGGAGCACAGAATTGACCCCGCAATCCCCTTGTCCTGTCCGTGTATGGTGCATTTGGCCAGCGCAAGAAGCGGCAAGAGACAGTCGGCCTTTCTCCGAGCCGAGCACATAATTACTCAAGATCTTGGAGCTGGGTAACATCCTGTACCGGGCACATTTATTCCTGCGTGTCTGTGCAGGCTCTGAATGCCATGATGGACCTCCGTGCGCCCATTGCGGAGGACAATTATCTGGCTGATTTGTTCGTAGGGCATTCGCCAGGGTCACGGTACTCAGGGTTCGGTGCAGCGGTAAAATCCACCTGGCAATGGAGCCACAGCTTTCTGTCAGATAGGTATTGAATACCAAGGGCACCAGTGGCAATGATAGCGATGCAGAGTATAGCTAGTATAGCTTTGCTCGTTGAGGAGAGGTGGTGGCCAAGTGAGAATGGCAACGTGATGGGCTCAGACAGCCGAGATGTTCGCATCCTTGCTGGCATAGCTGCACTGGGACTGGTGCGCAACGACCTTGATGTGACAAGTTGCTTCCATGTTGGTGCCGGCCGTGTTCCTAGGTATTGTCTAAGTTTCGATAGCAAAAGAAGAGCTGCAGGCCCAGCTGCAGCGAAAACATGTGGGAAAGGGTGCTCTTCTGGAGTTCCACATGTAAGAAACCCCATCTTCCTACCAGGTAGAAGTTGTAGCCCCCTGTGCTCAGGCCTCATCATCTACTGCTGCCAGTGACGCACTCAGATTTGGACTTGCCGATTTGACTCCGAGAACTCTGTGGCTAGCAGATTTTGGTATTGCTTTCAGCTGGGTTTGAGATTGCAGTGTTCCAGGAGTTTTCAGGGCGAGCTACGTCCGCAAGCGTGAAGTCCTGCCAAGATACGTGACACCGGAAGGCGTGCGTTTGTCATCACATGCTCTACGAGGTGTACTGGCACCCTGCTAACCAGCAGTGACAGTCAAACTCGCGCAGCACAGCCCGCATGTCTCTCAGTCCAGCTTAGAACGAGGTGCCAAAAACTAGCAGGAATCTGATCCGGGCCGAAGCAGCCATTGGGATATCCCATTCGCAAATCGTGGTAGGCCCTCCTTGCACCCCGCGGCCCAGGCTAGCCTTGACCTGGAACCTGTTCAAAATCCCAACGCCCAAATGCCGCCGCGCATCTTCAGAACGCCAGAGAACTCTCAGTAAGTTCAGGACCCAATAGGAGCAGAGCCCGCAAGCCAACACCCGCAAGCCCCCAAACACCGACGCCCTGATGAAACATGCTTTGAAGACTGTTTACAGCACCGAAACCATTTTCAAGGTTCACCAAAGCCCCAGCAAGGCAAAGGAGGCCAAGACGGCTTCCTGTCGGGCTTCCTCTCTGCTGCGGAGTATGCAGAGCTGGCTTTGCTCTCCTTTGTGCCACGCGCTCGCAGAAGTCGTAGAGTTCTCTGGACTTAAGGGACTCGACGAATGAGGGTAGGGGATGGCACGCGTGGTTTGCAGTTTGAGGTATGGCATGGGGTTCAGGATGAAAGATTCAGAGTACAAATGGCAAGTGCATTGAGCTTAAGGTTCGTTGATGATGTCTACACATGGGTCTACGGCCTAAATTATCAAACTACGGATGCGTGCAGCCGCTGATGACAAGGAGCTTAACCCGCGTGATCTAGCCTCGGCAACCATCTCGGTGTCACGAACACCTGAAAATTAGATTTCAAATACTTGCCAGGGATATATATATATATATACACATATATTGGCTGAGAAATGGAAGTCAGGCCGCAAATCATAGGCTCTCGCACTACGTGGTTCGCTGTCTCACTTAGCGTCATGCTGCCTGGAAGGTTTCTCAAGCCAGTGGCTCCCAAGACCTCTTACCAGACTAGACCAGATGGTGGGATCCCAAATCCCCCCTATTGGGTTTAGGGGTTTAGGAATGTGGGACCTATCGCAGTCATGTGATACGTAGTGATAGGATCCCAATTTTGAGGGGTTTGGGGTTTCCCAAATCCAGTTTCTCATTTTGGTACAGCGTGGGAATCTCAGGCGGGAGCTAGCTCGCCTTGTCCGCTGCTGCGGGGAGGTTCCCGTGCCGCAGAAGTGGGTGCAGCGCCCGGAGTCTTTGCGAGTTTGCCAAAATTCGGGTTGCTTTTGGGCAACAAGCGCAGGTTCTCGAATCAGAATTGTTTCTTGCACATCCACCTAAACAGGGGGCAGTGTCCCGAGTAGCATGTCCCCTGCAGCGTTCTGATGCCTTGCAAGCACTTGTTAGGGCTGAATACTTGGATTGCGGATTTATTGCCGATTTTTGTGTTTTGATTTTTAGTTGCATGCAGGGGTTATTGTGGACGACAATGATTGTTTGTGCCCGTGCAGAATGATTATCTGGGTCTTTGGCTGAAGCAGTTTGATATTGCTGCCACTATGCAGCTGCCATTCCCGAGAGAAAAGCAGCTGGGGACAGCAGCAGCAAGGATGATCTCAGTAGACTGCACCAACAAGGGGGGTCGCTACCGCAAGTGATGGGGCTCGGGCACATCGCGTATAAAGGAACCTTGGGATTCGGTGGGGCGGTGGCGTTGCCGGATTCTTATCTTATACGCATCAGTGGATTTTGTACGCCAATGCGGTTCTAACAGCTCGCGGATTTTCCAGCGGATTTTTAGCGGATTGTTTTTTAAAAGGCATTTTGAGTCTGTAAAAAAATCCACGAGAAATCCCCGGCAGAATCCCCGCAGTGTCCTGAGCGAGCGAACGTTGGTAGGCTTCAAAGAAATCCCCAGTTGAGCTCGACAGCAAATCCCTAAGAACCTGAATTTGAGCGGCTTGGTTGACATGAACACTTTCATACTGTTTGTGGTTTGGTGTGCTTTACAAACGAATTTGAGCATTGAGGCCGCAAATTTCTGAGGAGTTTCGCCCAACTTGGGCACGCAAAGGCTCATCTAGCCCCCCACAGCACAATGTCAATCATGCGAATTCGCATTACTGCTTTTCTGCTTGGATTTGAAGGTGGGTGCTCGTAACACAGTAACATGAAATAGATCCCCTGGGAGCGCAGCCAGAGCGCCCAAAGCCAACACTTGTGGCCTTGTGGCATGAGGACAAGTTGGCACTCGCACACTTGCCCCGCACAGTGCGCAGTGGTTTTCCAAATGAGGATACCTCGAAATGATGCCCTCTTGTATCAGTACGGGCAATACTACATCGAGCAATTAGTGAAATCGGCCGAAGAAGCGGTACCCCATCCCAAAAGCGATAATGCTTTGCCTTGTACTACAATTGCTGCAAGTACCATCAAGTACCTTCACTACTATCGTAGCGAGTACGACTATTTGTACCAGCAAACTTCTCCTACCACTCCTCCTACTACTATTCCTAATCCTACTCCCACTGCTGTTCCTCTTCCTCTTACCACTACTGCTGCTGCTACGCCTGCTGCTATGCTCTGGTCCTCCTGCTGCTGCCGCCATTGCTACTGCTACTGTCGCCTCTTCTGCTGCTGCAATGCCCCACCTGCTTTTTTCATTACTACGGTAGTTGAACCCGGCATTAAACACCAAGCACATTCCAAGAACATTCCAACAGGAAGCGATACCCCATCCCCAGAGCGATTTCTCCAATCTGATTTCCGCCAAAGAGCATTTGAATTTGGAGCGCGGCTTACATGGTGACCTCAAGGTTCAGAGTTCCATGGCACTCTTGCTGGAGGCTGGGAAGCCGCGCGTGCCAGACCAGAGTCCGGTAAGACTTTCGGCTTCTTTTGTTCTGTTCGGTAGAGTACTGTCAGTTGACACCTTTGTTCAGAATTCAATTTGGGCACCCGCAAGGGCTTGTGAAATCACGAGATGATACCTCTGCAGCCCATCACTGCAATGATGAACCGGAACATACCTCGACCATTTGCATTGTTGTGGTGATAAAGAAAAAGGAGAGCTAGAAAGAGCAGCCTTGCTTTCCCGGAGTCCGAATTTCGTACACAAAAGTTAGCCTGCGGCCCAGACCCGACAAAATGTAGGGAGCCTTTTCCACAAAGGTTTTCTGACCATGACATTGCGGGCAGGTTTGTAGGAAGAGCTTGCTTTCAAACTTCGTACTCCATTCTGTCTCTTCCATGTTCGAAGAGCTATTTCAAAGAAATTGTCCTTTGCGTGTTATCTGAAGTGCCACAAGGCAACAGGCAGGCATTATCTTGAACAGCCTACGCAATGGAATTCCAGAGTATGGCGCTTAGTCCGTGTGTAATCCTTGCTTGCACAAGTTCCACTTTCTCAGAATATTCGTAGTTCAGGCATAGGTACTTCCAAATAAGTCAGTGCCGCCCCAAAGAGCCATTAGAATCCTTATCAGTAGAACGGCCGCAAAGGGACCCCTGATTCTGCAAACCGCGCGTGACGCAGGCAGGCGTGGCGCCGCCAAGGACCGTAGTTGCATGAGCTCATGCATCTCTGATATCGATAGATAGAGTTGATTTCAGGGTTCACAACGGCGATTTAAGGGTAAACGCAGCCAAGCATAAGTTAGTCCCTAACAGATATTAATTTTCGACTCCTTCAGTAGCTTTGGGGCATCTTGGGCCATCAGAGCCCTAATGTAAAAGTGAAAGTAGCAATGACGGTACGAATACGAAGAATAGCAGTACTAACTACTTGTAGTATTCAGAAAAGGCCACAAATCCGTGAGGCTTCGAATCTTTTGCCTCATCCTGCAGGACAGGGCCGATCACCCCGGAGTCCTGGATTGCGAGCCGGGTGAAGCCAGCGGCTAAGCCTAAGCCTATCATCCAGGATTGCAAGCTGTAGGGCTTCAGCTGCTTCTGTTTCAGGAAAGGCTAAGCAGGAAACTTGGCAGGGGTCTTCAGGGCTTCTGGATTATGTTTTGGGGTTCTTCCAATGATTCCGTGCAGGTGCAGAGCACTTATTATTTTCTTTCTGATTGCTTTGCGGCATTCGCTTGAAGAAGCCTTGTTGCAATCTTCTGAGTACACTTGAACTTGTCACTGACCGTCCAGCAAGACTTGTATATCGAACAGACAGGACAGTACTCCTTGTTGCAGGAACAGGTAAGGACTTTGATCTTGTCTGTGTAGCCGGAAGAACGCAGCCAGTGAAGACTGTATGGTCCTGCAGTAAAGTGCACTCGGGTATGTCGGGCTGTCGTTGAAGGGATGGGGTTCAGAGGTCTGGAGATCTATCCAAGTCGTGAGTGTGCTTTCCTCTTGGTCTGAGCCTCCTTGGTGACCTAGAATAGGAGACTCCAGTACGACTAGGGTTTCTGTTTCTGCTGAAACTTAGCCCACGCTTGCTGTGTCAAGAAGCAGGCACGGCCCTAAGCAGCCAATGCCCCATCAAGAACTAAGGAATCTGCCTCCTGGATCCTGCCGCAGCCAAAACAGCTTAGAGACTCCCGGACAAAAATCCTCTTGAGACCTCTCAGGCTAGTGTGGAGATAGTGAACTGCAATTTCCAAGAGTTCGCGCATGCTGTGTTTTCTCATCATGAAATACCATCAGCTTTACAGGTGGAGGTGGCTGCAGAGGATCAAAACGTGAGCCAGCTTACATACCCCGAAGAAAGCCTTGCTAAACGGAGCTCCGAAAAGGACAAACCATGTTGAGACAACACCCGATCATAAACCAATGTGAACCTAAAGGCATTCTATCCCACAGTCCTATGCCTCGAGCCGACAATGCAAAGGATCTCAAACCAAACAACATATGAAGCCCCATGAAGCCCATGGTGTCTTTGTATCATCTGCCGCCCAGACCGCGGAGAGTTCAAACCAAGTTTTTGCTTAGGACCCTAAACCCTAAACCTGAAGCCCTAAGCCCTGAACCTCAAACCCTAAACCCTAAGCCCTGAACCCCAAGCCCTAAACCCTAAGCCCTGAACCTTAAACCGTAAACCTTAAACCCCAAACCCATAGTAGTTTCCATTTTCTGTTCCATTATCCCAATATAACCCCTATATATCCCTTGAAAAGGACCTAGGGCCTCCATGGGTAAGCCTCAGGGTGCAGATCCTGGGCTGGAGCAAGAGCCGGTTGAGCGTACCCGGCTGCCTGCCAGATGAGGAACTTCAGGACCGATCTGGGTTCAGGGTTTTATGGTTTAGGGTTTAGGGTTTTATGGGGTTATACCAATGTTAAACTAGGGCTTTAGGGTTTAGGGTTGAGGGTTTTATGCGGTTACGCCAATGTTAAACCAGGGTTTTAGAGTTTCGGGTTTAGGGTTTAGGGTTTTATGGGGTTATACCAATGTTAAACTAGGGTTTTGGGGTTTCGTGTTTAGGGTTTAGGGTTTTATGGGGTTATATGGGCCATGAGCTAAACTCCTTAAAAAGGGGTTAGATAGGGGATAGTATAGGTAACGATTATCGGGGTGGGTTTTAATTATGGGGTTATACCAACTACAATGGAGAATCAAATGGAAAAGGAAATGGAACATGAAACGGAATCTGCTATATATATAGGGTTATATAAGGGTTATATGGGCTATAGTCTAAACTCCTGAGAGGGGGATTATAGAAGGGACTATATAAGGGACTATGATCGAGGCTATTCAGGGGGATACTAGGAGTTTAGATTATGGCTTACGTGGGGTCATGTGGAGTTATTTGGGGTTACATAGGGTTATACGCGCTTAAGGGATCTCATAGGGGATATGGGGCGACTCAAGTGCGAAAGAATATGTAAGATGAAAAAGAAACTGAGGTTATATGGGGTTTAGGCTTGCCCGAATTATGGATATTTTTGGGGTACCTATAATAAGGATTGTAGTATATTGGGTTTCTATTGGGGTCCCCCTTTTGCAGACAACTACCATTTGTGGCCACTCTCTCCCTTCAAGCATTTGGGATCCGGCCACCTGAAGCTCCTGTGCGAAGGACAACGAACTACCCTGGAAGATCTACCAGCATCATGTCGGAGCGCTTCGCAGATCTTATGGGTGGTCTCAACGAAGCGTTTTGGGCTAGTTGCTCAATTCTCTCGGGGCCGGGTGTAGGAACCCATGTCAAAGATATTCCTGTGGAGAGGAGGTGTCTTACAACATCTGCTAGCAGCAGTTGTGTGTTGCCAGTCGGGGCTTTGATAGCCTGGGGAAAGTGAGCGACAGGAATTCTCCCAACTTCGTTGACAGTGCTTCTGAATAGTCGCTTCAGTCAGCCTTGCTCTTGCCTGAAAGGCTTCCCAAAAACACCCAGCTGAAATGCTGGCTTCTCATGCAGGTGTGACACATATTAAACTGGACACGTCAAAAGGTGCGATGTGTGACATGCTAGCTGTGATCTCATAATATTCCTCACAAGCATGCCTTGCGCAGCAGATTTCCACAAGCCTACTTCGCCGAGCTCTGAACCCCTTTGAAAGTGAGCCAAGCATGTTATCTTTACTTCTCGCTTGTTCAGACACTGCGGAAGCAAGACCTCACGCCTTCCTCGATCATCAAGCTCGGGAAATAAACTCAAGAGCAGCGTCTACTTACTTGGCTGGTGCCGCCTAAGATGAGAATGAGACATCACTGCTTTCCCTGAGCTTGGCTGCAGGACGAGTGCTATGGGAGTCCACTCGGCTCTACTTTCACCGATTCTGCGCTGAGGAGGGGATTTGCACTCTTGACAACCTCCACACCTGACCATCACCTGACTGGCAAGCTGGCACAAGTGAGTAAAGAGTCCTCCTGCATTGCGTGGTGTAATTGAGCTGGCGTCATATTGCGCTTCTAACAACAGGACAAGAAAGAGTCATGGACTCCAAAGAGCTTGTAAATGGTGGGAAACCCTGAAAAGCCACGCCCCCGAATTTGCCCGTTGCATGTGCCCATTACCCTGTGAAGCAACGGCTCATGCTGAACAAGTGATATCCCAAATCTAGAACTGTTTCTTCCTCAGGCCAACACCCTGTAACTTGACTGGGTAGCCTGAAAAGTGTATCGTCGCCAGCCAGTAATGAAGTTTGCATGGATGATCATACAGAGAACAACTGACCAACGATACTTCAGTTGCCGACATGAAGTCTCGTGAAGGTAGGCTTGCGTTCCCTATCTCACTCCAGTTTGGGACCTCTTTACATCCGCTGTGCTCGCTTGGTGATCCCTGAGCCCCTCATTTCGACAGCCTGAATAAGTCGACCGAAACCGCCTAGGCAGCAAAGTCATTGACTTGTGAAGTGCAAGCTACCTTAACAGGAGTGGACGCGGATGCAAGTGCAGCTCTACGAGGTCTGCCACAAAGGCCGGACCCCAACTACCAACGTCTTCCAACCTTTTCCCTTCCCAGTACTCCTCCCACATGCACGACAACCCAACTCCTCCTTGTGCGCCCTCCCCAAGAATCTCACTCATCACGTGCTTCTCTCCATGCTGCCTAAGGCACAAGTCTTCTTGTCGGCTCGGCAGAGGCCGCGCTCTACACTGCAGCCCGGGGCTCCAAGATATATCTCCTGCAATCAGTCCTATCATTCTATACACAAGGGATGATTGCCACGATTTACCATTGTTGCTAATACCATTAGCAGTGCAGCATGGTTGTGTCTGTGTGTGTGCGCGCACGCGCGCGCGTGTGTGTGTGTGTGTATGTGGGCGGGGGGGGGGAGCAGACCGGGCAGGCACATGCAGAGGAGTCTACATCTACCCTTGAAGCAGCAAAGTCATGCAACCGCCCAATCTAGAATCCAGAATCCTTCCAGCACACCATGATACCAGAAGTGGCTCAAGCCCGAACCTGCTAGTCTTGTTGGCTCTTTAGAATACCTTCGCAAATTTTCTGATACAATAGTCTGACCCCAAACCTGTTGTTGACTACTCAGGCTGCTTTGCATCCATGTTTTGTGTGATGCTTGCAACACCACTCACACAACACCATTGAAAACGTTAACACTTCCTCCGTGCTCGAGTTTAAGGCGGGTCAGTCCGAAACGCGGCTGCTTCAGCTCTGCAAAGGCGCATACAGGGCTGTTTTAAAATTCCCGGTCCCAAGACATGGCCGTGCTTACAGATCGTGATTTGACGATCTGAGTTAACCCGACACCTTGCAACACAGCTACTTTGGACCACGTATCCCTGGCCCCCTGAAAATCTCTCCCAAATAGGAGGTTTCTCACCAAACCCCCCCCAACAAAAACAGTTCTAAAACCTCCAATCTAGCAGGAGACGAAGCTTTGACCAGTCATGCGGGGCCGACAACCGTCGAAGCCTAAGCCTAGCCACATCTGTGCCTGGCGTTTCTCTGCCAGGCAATGCTACATAATGCATTGTTTCTCTCTTCTCTTGTTAAGTTAAAAACAAGGCACACATTGAATGTTATCGTTGCTATTCTAAGTGATTTTGGCATTCGTGGAGTGGTATTTGCTTGGACTTATGTATGTGTCAATCGTTGAGAAACAAGTGCGTTGAAGAGAAGATCGTCAAGAAGCGAGCTGGGTTGCGTGGCCTAACGGTTCAGCCTTCCACAGGGCCATCTAAGTTGACAAAGTCGTGGCAGGAAGGGTATGGTTTGGGCCTTGTCCGCATCAAGCATTTCACGTTTTCACTTTGAGTGGGTTTCGAGCTTCGCGTCCCGAAGCCTGAATCCTGAATGCAATGTGCTGAGGAGGTACAGATCCATTGAAACTTAGTTTTGCGGGGAGCGGCTTGCAAAGGACTTTGGAGCATTTCTGACACAATGAGCACTGAAGAGCGAGCCACGAAGCCTTCAAACCCTCGAGCCTGCCAGTCTCAGAATTGCAAGGTGGAGGTCCTCGTGAAATATCAGCGATGTCCCGAGCCTTCCAATTTTGCTGGGCTCTGGCAGCGTGCTCAGGAATTTCAAGCTCTGGGGTTTCTGAGCGACGGTGGCTCTAAACGAGCGTCAGGGCAACGACGCAGGGAATAGGGGCAGACGTTGCATTTTCTTTTGTGGATTGGTTCGCAATGTTGTAGAGTTTTAGACTGTGGGTTGGCTTGGCGTGCTCAAACTGATTCCACAGGCTTGAGCTTTGCATGGTTTTGTTTTATTTCTTGTGCAAGCAGACTGCGCAGGAAGGTTCTGTGTAATTCGATTGCGGATAGAAATGTGCGCAGGTGGTCTTGCGTCATTCGGTATGAGCAACGGGTCCTTCCTGGGTCATGATTGTTGTGGAGCCAGTGGATCTGGAGGTTCAGAAAAGGGCCCACAATGTTTTTGGCAATCAGCATCATGTCCAAGATTTGACGTCTTCTGCAGTGGACTTTCAAGTACGAAGGGTTGATGGTCCTGGTCTGCAGGTGCAGAGGTGGTAATGTGATTTGCACGGTACGTCAACTACGTCAATATGATATGCATCCCTGCAGGGGCTTAAGTTAAAGTTCTGCAGAGCATGTGAAGATGCCTGCAGCTCCAGTAGCGCCAGTACTCCAGTAGCGCTTGTAGTTGCCACACCCATGCTTTATGCACGCCGGACATGCATCAACCAGATCCCGACTAGAAGCAAGCACCGCTGGCATTCTGCACTGAAACTCCCTTTCGTCAGCACCAGGCCCGCGCTGCTTTGGAAAGCTTGATCAGCCCGTCATCCTCACGACTGTCATCTTATACAAATGTGCATGGAACCCGATGTCACGGGCTGGCGTGTCTCTTCCTACAGGAGATCTGGAAAGGGGGCCCCATTGGGACCTGTGTATGAACCAGGCTTCAATCCGAATCTGTACATATCCAGAACCGCGACAACGGTCTCCGATGTGGTTCCGCAGAATGCTAGCATCCTTACACTAATCGAAGTAAAACAGCCTGCCCGTAATCCAAATTTGTGATGCCCAGGCAGATCCATTTCATAGGCCTGCAGAACTTGCAGGCACGGTTCGGAATTGATCTTGCTATTGCTGCTAGCGGCTGGCGGTTTTGTTCGTCAAGACTGTGTCACAGCAGCTGCAGAGCTATGGCTATCATTTTGGCCATTCTTGGTTTCAAGCAATGTACTTGGGCCAGGTGTCTTGGCTCAGCATGAAGTGACCATGGAAGGTGTCTGATGCTGCTCTCGTAGCTCACTTTTGAGAACGCACCCTGACAGTGCTCCCTGTCCTGTCATCTTCATGTAACGTAATCAGACCTTTTTTTTGGTATCTTGAAACCCCAAACTCCAGTCTAACACGCTCCTAGATAAACAGATTTCTTGGGCAACAATGCCTAGGTGGGTGCCAGTTCATCTGGCTGCAGCATGTACGTTGACATTTCCGTCACTGATAGGAGCGGCTAGAAGCTCAGCACGTGGCTAGTTCCCAATGTCCAGTAAAGGAGGGGTTCGGCTGATACCATGTTCGCAGAGCATTGACAAATGTGTCTTCTTTGAGTGTTGTCTTAAAGGAGGGAGGTTTCACTACAACATGCACCCCCCCCCCCCAAAGGAAAAAGAGTAGATATGTAATTACATGAATGACGTGGTGCGTTTTGAAATTGAGCGTCAATCTGGTACGACGCGACGATCATACATGCTCTGAGATAGATGTTGACTCGTGTATTTATAAAGAGCAATAACGCCTCAACCCTCTAAGCCCTGGTGAGCATCTAGCTTCCGCAGCTAAATCGCTTGCATAAAAATAATCCCCAGCCAGAACACCAGAACAATTCGGCTCAAGCTTAACGATTTTTAGGGATTTGCCCCGGCTTACAGACCAACTGGCCACACCTCATGAGCTCAGAAGCTGAATAAACAACTTCAGAATCCGTATGTAGCCCAACCTTGAGCAATACTCACCGCTGACAGAGCCTGAAGCAATGCCACCTCCTACATGTGGCACAATCCGAGGCACTCGCTACCTTGGCATCCTAACACCCTGTCGACCCATGCGACTCCGCATTCGGTATTGCAAGCTATGCATGTGAATCTAAATGGCTGCAATATGCGGAAACATTGCACAGTCCGAGGTCTCCGAACATCCAGCCAGCGAACCCATGAGGCTTGTGGACGTTCGGTAGTTTCCTGCGCTTGCTCTTGCTGTTTGTTATCATCTTAGAATCTTGAACTGACAGATACGGAATATGTCGAGTACTTACGCTAATTCAGCTATTGTTGTTATTGGGTTAATGCAGTGATGATTGTTTTTTCTGTAACTTGATCTGGGCTTGGAATGGTTCGTGGGTTGGAAGACTATTTTGTCCTGGCCCGCCGGTTAATGCAAATACCGGATGACTTGGCTCGGGGAGCGGAGTTTGCTTAAGAATTGATGTGCCTTGATGGCGAGAAAGCATGCTGAACCTGGCCTATTGTCTCAAAGCTCGCAGTCTGTAATCAGACATGCAATGCATGTGCATTTCCATTTCTTATCGCCAACACGCTGCACGCATCAGAAGGGCTTCAGTACTTGCGACATGTAGGAGTTGCTGAAGATGCTACGGTTTGTTATGGCCCGCGCACAAAGACGCATGTTACAATAGTGGTCTCAACGGTGACCTTGCTGGTGTCTACATAACACTGGGAATGCAAATAACATGCACGAGACCTGCGAGACTATCGAAATACGAGCTTGCAACTATGGTTCTCTAGGATCCCAGCAAACCAGCATAGTACTCTGTCAAGCTGCCGCCTAGACCTTTCCAGGGTGTAAGGCTATGAGCCACCTTCGCGCTGTTCTGATTCTTGGCGTTAGACTTGCTCTGTGGTAGCTTGCCAGGTGATCAAGACTTCGGAGGTCTGCTGGGACGAGGAGTTTGAATTCCCCGTGGCAGAGAACCTACAGGGCTCCTGAAGATCGACAGTGGTGGTGCCAAAAGCTGGCACAATGTGAATTGGCTAGCAAATGCCCACTTGCACACCTCGCGCCTGATTTGTGGAAGCGCATGGTTTTGTGTTCTGAGGTTGGGAACGTAGCTGCAAGTGCAGCTAAGCTTCTGGAGGCTTGGTGTGTTGGCGGTCATTGGGATTTCGGGCGAGCGTCGTGAGTACTTCAAGATGATTCTTCCATTTTGTTCTAGGGTTGACGACTTTAGCGCAAAGACCAATCCTCAGTTCGTTGTCTGGCAGGCATTGGGGCAGCCCAGCCACCATCTGAAGAACGCAGAGGTTGGTCTGAATTTAATCGCGACCGCGAGTGCCGCGTCAGGGCCCCGTCAGGGGCCACTTGCCGGTCGACCGTGGAGCGAGGCAGAAGTCATGCTACTGGGTAGGGCTTGCAAACAGGATAGCTGGCTTTGCTGGATGGCTTTGATAAGCTTCGTGCGTTGTAGGAAAGCACTGCTTTCTGAGCGGAGGAGAGGCAAAATCTTAGCTGAAGTTTGTGCATCTAACGTGCCTTTCTGCAATGGAAAGGGAAGAAGGGAGGGAGGGCAGGAGAAAATCGCGCGGTGCGACCAGCTCCAGGACCTGGGGGGCCCTGCCAACAGACCAGCAGTCAAGCCAGACCCCTATGCCAATCCTTCAACATGACCAAACCAATTTGCGTTGAATTCCTGTAGGATGCATCCTGGGAGGGGGGCTACAGTGGGAAGTACTCACTTGTTGATGGTCTCAGATCTAAATGCCCCAGGCCTCCGGCCTCGGCGGATTCGGGTTCAGGTTGAACAAACATCTTGCATCAACAAGCGCCATCCTTACCTCACAAGCAGACCTGCGAGGCAACCAGGAGGGCACATGCGCAAGGGCTTGGATTGTCGCCAACATGCTGCTTTGTTGCGCCGGACTCTGCGAGGCACTGTCCACCGCCACCCGTGCGGGGGGAAGCCTGCCACGTCACTTGCCACCGCAGCGGCCCAGGGGGGGCTCAGGAAGAGCTTGGGATGCCATTCCACCTGCGAAATCCTGCAAAGCTGACGAAGGATGGAAGTAGAATCGAGTGAGAAAGAGCCCTTTGTGATCTTCCACTTAGGCTTTCGATGCAATCTCCCGAGGTTGACAAGAAGGCGCAGAAGCTTTGATGGGTTCAGAAGTTGCAGGAAAAGCTAATGATTTTTAATGTGTCCCAAGGCGTCAAGCTGAGCTGACATCTTCGGCCTTGCTCCTTGCGTATAACGGCTGGATGATGACTTCATTGCTTGTGGGCCCAAACATACAGTACTCAGGCCATAAGCTGCAACCACCATCCTGTGACTCTATGCAGGACAAACAGGTCATTAAAACTTCTTGGACACCGTGGGTTGATGGCTGTGCCGGATCTTGAGCACTAAAGATCCTCCTGTCTATTTGTTGTGCTGCAGTGACCCGAAGTCAAGTCTGACTTCTTTCGAAGTTTGATGCCTTACTCATTGTTGATTACAGTGTGGAATCGGAATAGCTGCGGGAAAGAGATCCTTACCCACTCCTGATCCGTTCGAGAGCTGAGCGTGGAGTTCGAGTTCCAAATCCTGGAATTCGTTATGCAAATTGAAGAACTGTTGACCCCAGGCCCCTCACGGGCCGTGAACCTGGTAACTTCACACAAGTTTTCATCGATGAAGGAATGGACAAGCCCATAAGGTGACAGTAGAGCAGCGAACAGACATCATCGGAGACCGGCAAGTGATAGCAGCAGACATACCTGCTTGAAGTGTTGACTAAGATCACAACCCGGTCAGAACTACACCTCACCCTGACCCTAATACCACCGCCTCCGCCAGCAACGCAGCCCTGACTGCCAGGAGGACCTTCTGTCAGCCAGCAGTGCTCAGGTCGAGTTCCTCGCGGAGCTTCGCACAGGCCAAGACTCTCCGTGAATGCAGCTCATGACAATGTGAATGTGTCTAGACTTAATTAAGGTCCAAAAGTATGGCCCAAAATTGGAGTGGCCTTGTACAAGGGCACCTGTTCTCAGATTGCTGTTGCGCTTTGATCAACCTGCTTTGTCCCTGCCGTCCATACGCGATTGAATACCCTGAATTCATTCCATGTTCAGTGTGCAGTATGCAACCTGTGCATCCTCAACTCTTCTGTTCTTGCCTCAACTCCAAACATCACATTCCAGGGTTAAGCCAGTATCTCTGCATAATCCTGCTCCTTCAGTCGACCCCGTGTAATCCCCTGTTATGTACGCCGCGTACACTGTCCCTGTATGTTGGAGGGGCTCTTCTCACACCTCCCTCCTTTCCGTTCTTATTGAGGCTGGCATGGAGATGGCTGTGGCTTCTTAGCGTGAGGCTGGACTCAAGGATACCCGCTTTGGGAAGCCTTTTGTAGGATAGTGCGAATGCGGAAACGCGATGATCAGCAACAAAATCCCCAGCCAGGCCACAAGTGCTAAACTTGCTGCTGCATCCATCCTCCAGTCATGAGCGCTGAGCCCGAACGCTTGCTACCTGACGGTCGAAGTTTGGAGCTTAAGCTGCCGAAGTGCTGTAAGTTGTTGAAGTGGTTGTTGCCAAATTGAATGGCGTTGGTCATGCGACTGCATGATAGTCGTTGTTCTGAGAGGGTACCTTTGCGTCGCTGAACGCAACTGTTGTCCTTCCTTCCTGGCGCAAGACCCAGCATCTTCACCCTCGATATGACCATTGACATAAGGGCGGCCCATACTTGCAAGATTCGTGTTGTGACTGCGTTTGACAAACAGTTGTGGGTGCATACTAGTATGCACTAAGCACCGCTGCCACCGCTGCTGCCGCGACTTTTGTTACTGCTGGCTACCACTGCAGAAACTTCCCGGTACACAGGGTGTAGGGCGTTCCTCGTGTCCACGCCAGGTGGGGGGCCAACGCTCTGCTTTGCGGCGGCACGAGTCCAGCGCCTTGCTGTGGCACAACTTTTTGAACGCGAGAGGCCTGCGGGGACTGCCGCCCACGTGAGCAAGAAGAGCAGCATCATAATCGTAACTACTGGTGATAGCAAGCAGCATTGATGCTGTTAACAGTTCCTTAGAAAGCACAAGTAGTAGGAATGATAGGAAAGAGCTGCAAGAGGTTATCAGGAGCAGCCAAGCCAGACCAGCAGTGGCTCAGCTCCAGCAACGCCCCGTTCCAGACAGTCCTGCAGATCATGTACACAGCCAAATATTTACGAAACCTTACAAACGGCCAGTACGTTGTCGTAGGGTGGTCTTGTAGCTTGACCATGATCTTACATTGCATGTTGAAATTACGGTCTCCGCGGCACTCATGTGGAAACTGAAGCCTTTGAAAGCTGCGCGCGGAAGGAAAATAGGACTGCAGGCTTCAACTTCGGTTCGCAAGATTGGTGGGGGGTCCACGCAGGGAAGAGATAGTAGAATGGTGGAACTTCTTTCTAGAGCTCGTGCTGGCACAAGGCTACTGTGAACTCTGATTGCTGTCGATGCCCGCGGAACCTGATTAGTCCTCTCTAGCACCAGCAGGCGGATCATCCGAAAGCACAAGACAAAGGGTTTTGGCTCGAAGTTTCAATAAGACGGGAAGATTGGTTCAGGGTAGGAACTAAATTTGAAATCGCTTTTGGGGTATTTCGGGGAAAGGTTAAAGACCTCACTGGCAGTGCATATTCAAGAGCGCAGTCCATAGCATACAAACCAGCACCAGAAATCCAGATCTCACGCCCTTTTCTGATTGTGCTTGTTCGCCATGGTAATGGACTCCGCATCCCGGCTCTTTTGAGACTGTCTTGCTGCATGTTCATCACTGCATTGACTTCCAACGGTTGGGATCGTGTAAGATCTGGAGTCTGCTAGTCTCAGAAAGCAGGCAGCTGGGATGATGTCTGGTCGCCAGTGGCGCCGTATGCTCAGTTGCATACTTCCGTATTTCCTCCCTGACAATGCTCATTAAGGGGTCGTCGCCATTGTCCATTGTCAGTGTCCTACTAGCGTTGGCATGTGTTGGCCTTCACTTGGCTGGTGCTCTGAGTTTCCTCCCGCAGCACGGGAAACAGGCTTCTGAAAATTAGCGCTTTTCATGCGAGGAAATAGATGACGGGAAGCTGAAGCTAGGAGTCTTGCAGTTGAGAAGCCAAGCCCCCCACCAAAACATGGCAGTCACTCCGAAGCTCGCAACAACATGCGAAGGCCATACAATTCGACAGCCGGAGCCTCACGTTGTTGGGTTCTTTAGGGGAGCGAGCGCGTAATGCAACCTCACAGTTTGCGTGGAGGGAGTGAAGTTTCGGTGGAAATAGATTTGCGAAGCTTTTGGGAGCTCAAGAAGTAGTGACGGCTGTAGGGCGTCATCCAAAGCCCTTATAGTACCTTGTAGTGTGTTAAGCGGCTTAGAGAGCGTGAAGCTACTTCATGAACCGACAATCCCTCCTCTTTATCAAGGCCAGGGCATAAGCCGTGTACGTAGATCAAGCTGCTGTAGCAATTTCAACTCGAATAGCAAGCTGCTGGAATTGGACGGTCGTAGGTTGGGAGCAGGGCCCAGTAGGATGCCATGTCGTGATGCGGGAATTGTGGGTTCAGAATTGGGCAGAGCATCGTAGCTTCAGGGTTGAAGGAAGCAGGTACCCGCACTGCGCCTGGTCATGCAGCAGCTGCCTGCACCCAGGCCCTCAGACTTCATGAAGGTCCGCGTTGAAGTCTTAGCTTCGCAATCCTGTGCAAGCATGCCACGCTGCTACAGCCTCGCAACATCATCCAGCCATGTGACCAACGCTACGGCATTTGCCCTTGATGCCTGAAGCAAAGGTCAAAGACACGAGGACCGACGCGGAAGAGGGCGCCATCGCCATCCAGCAAGGTCTACCCTGGACTCCTCCCTAAACCCTTGCCTGCACGCCATCTCTGCTCGATGCCAGGCTCCATAGGCAGCAGCTGGTCCGACACGGACAGTGACAGCAAGGTGCAAGTGCCGCACAGACTTCCACGCTTTCAGCTAGCAGCTAGAGGTGCAGGACGTCAGCATATACTGCTCGGATGCAAATTGCGCAGCATGGCAATACCTAAGTGATAGCCCCAAACTCCAAAGGCCAAGCCCCAAAACTCTTGGGTGCGAACATGGAACATGGAACATGGCCGCAGCACTACCAGCGGAAGAAGCTGGACTTTGAGTGGCCTGAAGCTGACAACGGCATGCTGTTTCAGGTCCAGCATATCAAGCGCAGCGACTACCATCGCCCCAACTGGTTCAATCCAAAACTCCTAATATTACAGGTGAGACGCTCACAAGTTTGGCAGAACAGAACTAATGGAGAATTCACGTACCCACAGTGCCGTCCTCCACGAGTATCATCACGTGCCCAGCCTTCGAAGTAGGCTATTTCATTGTTCATTCTTTAGCTTGCGAGGCATGCGAGGCCGAGCTGAACCGAGCCAAGCTGCAGATGGCCAAGCTCAAAGCTTCCCAGGCAAAGCGACTGTTGGAAGGTTTTTGTCTTTTTGGCACTTTACTGAGTCATATTCCGAGTCTTGGAGATGCATCGAATTACCCCAGGACCCTGAGATTGAGAACTCAAACTCGCGATGGGCTTCTCGCGAAAACCCACGTGCGATTGAATGGTCCTTGATATTTCACAGTCCTTGTCTGCATTCGCTTTCCCCAAGTCCGCGAGTCAATGCAGGAGTTTAAAACGAAGCAATTTCTGACGAGTCGATGGACCCATCTCATGCGCAAATGACACCCGCACACAGCTTCTGCCGACTTTTGCCCAAGATTTTCTGTGGGTCCTTTTGGCCTAATTTTGTAACAAGCCCCTTTAACTCTGGTTCTGTGAGGGGGGCTTGGTGTTATGACATGGGGTGAGTGTCTACGTAGTTTTTGTTTATTGAGCAATGAATCTCAAGACGAGGTTCGTTGTTCAGATGCCGAGGTCTTACAATGTCTGTATGCACAGAGTCAGACCAAGGTGTGATGTGGCTATCGTTGGTTCTAGCATCTTTTGTTTTACTTGTCGTCTTTCTGGCCTTTGCTTGTGTATTCAACTTCAAGTAGACCTTGGCATCTGACCCCAAGCACATAGCCACAAGCTGAGGTTAGAGGAAGTTCTCAGTCTTCGCCGCAGCTGCACACCCGAAACAACAACGGCCATGACAAGACACCACTACACCTCTTAAAACCGCACGCCAGAACATGCAAATATTTGCATCATTAACCCCCATGAACTCCGAGCGGCCTGAAGATTCCAGTTCATCACCTCTGAAAGTGAACTAAACTCTGAGCCCTTAGCCCAGCTCTAAGGGGTGTTTCTGTATATTTCGTGGATTGTGCGGGATGGGTGTGCTTGTTGTGGAATAGTTAGAGGTAGGAATGTTGATCTTGGACCACCCCCTTGCCACACCCTCTCACGCCCCCAACCCAACCAGCCCACACTGCAGGACATCGCTTGAGCTTCACTCCTCAGCCGTCAACCAATGACCTCAAACTTTGCTCCATGAGAAGGCCACACGTGCCTGCATGCAAGCATCTCAACGTGAAAAAATCCTGCAACCCAGACATGAAACTCCTTGACCACAAGCCCGTTCCTCGAACCATTCACCGTCACCTTCACAGCTCAGGGATTCACAACAGCCGCAAGCGACGCTGTTCCACTGTTGGGTGCGCATTTTGTCTACTATTGGTGATCATTAGAACTTCGTGACTTTCTCGTGGCCTTCAAGCCGAGCAAAACGACGGGAATCATGCAGCGGGACTCTGCATCTATTGGGATGAATCCTAGGCTTGGCTTGCTTCTTTTGCAGATCCGTTGCTTCATGGACCACTGGCAGGAGCAGCTGCGAGACGAGCTGGCTTCTGAGAAGGTTGTGACCGCAGCCCTCCTGGAAACTCTCCAATGTGAACTAGCGCGAGCACCCCCACAGGCCTGTTATTTGAAAACTCTTGGATTGACTTGGTGTCGACTTTCGCATGTATTCTCCCTGCCTCCCTTGCCTGCTATCTCTCCCTGCGGGCCGCTTGTCTTCTGCATGCTATTTTGCTTCTCCGGACCACCGTGCAATGCAGAATGCGGAAGTCTCTGGAAAGACGTCTATGTGGATGTGGCAGGCGCTGCTACAACAGCGGCTTGCGCAAATCCAGGCAAGATCTTAGCCTTGCAATTAGTATAGGCGCCGTTGCGTCATGCATGCTCATTGAGGCCGTAGGTTCCTTAAAATCTTCTGTGACAGCAGGCTGAGAATGCAAGACTCCACGCCCGGCTTCGGAGCGAAGAGGCGGCACATGGGTTGTTGGGGAGAATGTAATCAGTAGTTGCATTTGTTCATTCACCGCTTTACCAACAACTTCCAACTAATTTTGGACCTGCTTCCATTGTTGAGATGCTTCATGATGTGTCTCGGCTCCCCCCGAAAGATTTTCAGGCTGATGTTTCAATGTTTCAAGTTCATTTTAAATGTGAATCGAGACGCTACATCAATCCCCAGAGCCCTCAGATCTGGGGGCGCCTTGACTAAAGAGGGTCCCAAATTAATTTTTGTGGAACCTTATTTGGCGGGCCCAAGACGAAAGAGTGTCCAACGTGGCATAGCGCGAGCTGACAGATTGCTTGCATAGGGAAGAACATCTCTAGCTGATGCCTAGTTGCACGCTTTCCAAGCAAAATTCTCGCCTATTTGGCCGGTCCAGTTGGGACACTGCACTGGCGATCTTGACCTCCAGTGGTGTCTTTGATGTTCACGCTTGTTTGTCATGATTCTGCTGTCTGCCGTTGTTCAACAGCAAGTCTTCAGCAACAGCAGGAGCGCGCCGCGACTCTGCATGCCCAGCTCCGAAGCCGAGAGGTGCCACGAGCTTTTCACGGCAACCGTGGCCCAACAACTAACACCCTTGTGCTTCTTTATCGCCAAAATGAACTGCGTGCCTACTGCCCATTGCTGCCCCGTAATTTCGGGATTGCAGGTGGTACGCCCTCGCAAGCCTGCATGTGGTTGCTTTGCGTGGTTGTTTGTCAAGGCCTCAGATGGGTCACAGTGTAAGGGTAAGCATGCTGTTGTACGCGAAGAATCATTAATTAATGTGCACGCCAAGCTGCTACAGCCATAGAACTACAACCTAGTGCAGCTCGCACACCTGAGGATTGGGCAGGTTACCGCGCCATTTGGTGAGCGAAAGTCTGTGATGCCTTCTCTGGGGGAGCAGCCCAAATGCGGTCATGCTTCAATGTTACATTGAAGGTAGGGCCTTTCCTGCATCTCTCGGCATTCCTCTTCGCCCCTCCTACATGAGTATTGACGATTGCTCAGATATCGTATCCGCACTGGGATTTGGTTCCCATGTCTTCTTGTGCCTTGTACATACTTTTTCATGTGCTCAAGCCAGTGAGCGGCGGCATGCAAGCACAGTAGCGCCGGCCCAACTTGAGAGCACTTGCTCAGTAGGTAAAATGCACTAGTTACCCTTGGCCAGATGTGCCGGGCAATGCTCTTTCATGGCATGACACCTGCACGACAGGAAGGACTTACGCATGGCTGCAGCCAGAAAGCAGGGCTACCGCGGCAGATGGCAGCTCGCCATGCTGCTTTATGATTGCTTTCATCAATCGGTGACATTCTACGTCACCTTTACTTACCTTTTTCCACAACCAAGCACCCTTGGTGTCATAACTCTACTTCCCGAATGCGCAAGACAATACAAATTAATGCTTTAGGGGGCTCAGTTGGATTTGTGGATGTGATTGCCCGTGCAAGGCACCTGCAAAATGTGAGCAGGAAGCCGGACAAGACTGATGACGATCATGACTGTGATGCTGCTGATGATGATGATGATGATGATGATGATGTTGAGCTCCAGCTCTACATTAGGAATTGTCTGAGTGACATCAAATGCAAACAGAGCATGAACGAATGTTCTTGTAGGCTCCAGCAGGGTAGGGGCCCGGAGCTCGGTCCTCCTACCCATGTTGGCCCCGGTCCGGGGCTCGCAGGGCGTTTGTCAACATGAGGTCCTGTTTTGGGGTCCCGCAAAGTCAGGATTGCCATGCACTGCCATTTTGGGTGTAAACAAGAGTGACCACAATGTCTGGAAACCTTCCCACCGTTTCTCCAGTAGCTCTGGCTGTATCCGTGAGTGGTGAGTTTGGCAGTCTTGGTGCCGTACTTCATTCCTACAGGAGCCTTGAAGCAGCAGGTCTGCTTTGTGAGCGTTGACAGCTGCTTCTTTTGTAGCCAAGAGTGTAGAAGTGGTGCCACAGCTTGTGTGATTTTCTCAGCTGCTGAAATGCAGAACAGTATGCGTGGCATAGTTGTGCAACTCGGCTGTTGGTGAACCTTGACACCATCTGGTTGCTTTGCTTCTCGAAAATTACCTGGCAGTCGTGGCAAACATCGTGTAGATCGGCACAATCCCAACAAAGGGATTGGCCGGTCATCATGGTGCCGTAGTACTATGACAACACATATTAAAAGAGTATTGAACTCCATCACCGGTTAAGCCCTAGCAGCAGCGGCAATGATCTTGATGTTCATAGAGGTTTCACGGAAACATCAAGCGCCCAATAAACCATCATCTCAGTAGTATGAATACTGCAACCAATGACAGCCATTCAAAAGTAGCTTTAAAAGCACACACACATAGCAAAAATAATGGCAAAGACGGTGATGATCAGTGTGCAGCTCATCACCCAACCTGAACAGACCCCAGACCCCATACCCACCCCGAACACTAAGCGCCCCTGAACCCAAAACCCATCCCTTCCCTTTTTCCAAGGCGCCGGGTCCCGCGATGTTCCCTGTGGGCGGCATGGTCCCGGGCATGGGAGGTAGGGCCCCCAAATCCCTGGGTGCCAGAGAAAGAGCGAGGAGGTCCGGCTTCAGAAAAGAGATTTCGAAGCCCCATGATGTAATTGAAAGGATGTGGGCTCTGAGTACAAGTCTTGCATGATCTAGACATCCTCAAGACGAAACTTCAACCTGCCCATCTTGATCCGAGAAGCTTGCCCGGATGGCAGACAGAATATCTTTGTTTCTTGGGAGTGTGTCAAACACCCAGGTACATAACGAAGGAAGAACCATGGGCAGTCACCTCATTGTACTCTACATTCCCGTCGGCGGAAAATCACCATACATAGTCTTATGTGATAATCTGATAATCGCATACACCCCAAACTTTAAAGTCTCTTAGTTTTCCAAGGGCTTCAACTATTATACGGCTACAATCATTCCACGGGATTTCAACAGACATGTGTAATCCTTACAGTAACCGCCCCCGAAGCCGTCATCCTTGTTATGCTCCCCACGAAAGCCGCTCCTTCATTAAACCACCATCACTCGCTTCCTTTTGCGCGTTTGCTTGGACTGGCGAACCTCCGCGTACCTCGCACAGCATGTGCAGATGGGTAAAGTCCAGCCTCCGCCTTGTAGTTTTCGGAAGAACCTCCAGATTTTAGCTACGACTCACAGGAAGCCACCCGTTGTTTAGGCAAGCTTTCGCACCCTGAGGCATGGCGCCAATGCCGCCGAACGTCGGCGGTGCCCTCGCCGCGTTTGAAAAGGGGCCTAGGATGTCCAGGAGCTAGCAGTTGAGGCGGGTGCGCAGTCTTGGCTTTGTTGTCAACATCGACCCTCAGTATCATGATCTGTGCTCAGATAGTGATAAGCCGCATGCAATTAAGCGTTGGTCTTAGAAAAAATTGTGAGGAATCGCTAAACTTTTGCATCAGGGCATTTTCTCCTTGACACCCAGCCCATTCAAGAGGATTGCGTGGCATGTTGCGGCACTCTGTTTACACTGTTTGCTACATGCTGGGTCACTAATTGTGCCGTCCTCCGGGCGCTGCGCAGTCAGACGCATTGCGACAAAGCATATGCAAATCCTTGAATGAGCATGCTCCAGCATCTTAGGCAATGAAGGTTTTTTGCTGCCTGTAAACTCCCAATCTTCTTCCGAGGCTTCGCAAACCCGCAAATTGCATGATGAATTTTCAAAAGGGGGCCCTGGGACCAGGCTCCCGGCACAGCTGCCTCGGATGTGGGATAGCAGCCGGGGACACCCAACCTTGTAACTGAAAAGAAGAGGGTTTCCCACATCCGACATACCCCGATAGCCCTGTAGACCCTAAAGCCCCCGCTATATATAGGCATGGGCTGCATGGGTGGAGTTGGTGGTGGCAGCGCCGTTGGCATGTACAGCATGCAACCAGGCCAGGCACTTCACTTCACTTTTGAAATAATAGTTATAGTCAAGTTAATAGCAGTCTTGTTAGTAGTAGCAGCAGTAGCAGTAG